>CAUJRU010003769.1:0-33253 GCA_963277665.1 Viscum album | reverse complement strand
TTAAATTTATTTTTGACACAATAATGATGTAGTATTTTCCTTATTAATGAAATAAATAAAACATTGGTATTATAAAAGATAAAATAAATATAATTTTAAAATTTTGATGACATCCACGAATTGTATTGGTTAATATTACATGTTATTATTTCTTAAATGATTTTTATTATAATTAATTATGTTTTTAAGACTTTAACAAAAATCAATTATTAAACATTTTCAAAATTGACATAAATGTGTATTTAAAACAAATATTATATTATTAATTAATATACTATTCCTAAAAATATAAGGTTCTGACCAAGGACTTATAAAATGATACGTGTTTTATTAGTGGACCACTTGGGGGTCTATTGGATGTATATAGTATGTTTATAAACTATATAATATATAAATACAAAGAGACATGGTAAATGTCAAACTAATTAACTAATAGTTAAAACATAAAGATAAGGTCAAAATAGTGACCCAAACCTGAATAAAACCTATTGGTTGAGTTTTTTTCGACCTATCCCCACCTTAACATTTAAATAATCGACTTTTTGGCCATTTGGAACCGAATATTAATTTATTATAAAATAATATTTCTAACTTTTCTTAAGGTGCCCCTCACCCCTCTTATAAAAGGGAACTCCATCTTCTCGCTAATTCACAACTTCAAAGCCTTTTTAATCAGCCAAAACATGACCAAACATTCCCTCAACATCTCTTAATTTACCCTAGAGGCCTTCCTTTAGTCATAAATCCATCTTATGGTGCCCTTTTGATAAATCAAGAGCAAAAACCCGAAGAAGAGGTAATGTTTTCACCGCCCTCTTTCAAGTCCCTTTCTTCTTCAACTTCTTCTTTATTTGTTATTTCCATTCTAAAATAATATCTCCAGTATCCCCTATATACTGTGATGTTATTATAAATATTGTACTGTCACGACCCGTACTCGGGGCCCGTGTCGTGACTACCCCAAGCCCGCCTTCCATAGGCTAGGGGCTGGCGACTAGCACCAAGGCGTAAATCCCGGTAAAAAGGGAAGGCATTGCCTTTGTAAAGTAAACAATCACACAGAGTACAAGTGGAATAAGTAAACCCTAAGTAAAAACTGAGTACAACAGTATGTGCGGAAAGTAAAAAGGGGTTGTAAATACAAGCCCAACTGTAAAGTACAACTCGAAAGGGAAAACAACAACTGAAAAGTAAAGCTGCTACGCCGAGCTGTCCACGGGAAATCCCACCTGAAGGGTGGGTACAGATAGCTCCTCTGCTCCTCGGGTCCCACCGTCCGCTCCGAGTATGTCCCGCACAGTGGTCCACCTCCGGGTACTGCCTCGTCGTCACGTCCACCTCTGTGTACCGTCTCGTCGTGAGGTCCTCCTCCGGGTACCATCTCGTCGTATAGTCCACCTCCAGGTACCGTCCAGTCCTCGAACACTCGGCCTCTGTCAGCACTGCCCGTCGTCTACAACCAACACAACGAGGTGCGGGCATAGCCCGTGCAAGGGTGAGTATAACGATACTCAGTAAGGACCCCGAGACCCTCATGGTCTCACTAAAACCAACAAGGATAACCACATAGAAGATCTCAACCGATAACCACTACTTAGGTATATGCCCATACATATACCTAAGTTATCAAGTAACCCATCTCAATCATGAGGAAACACAAGGATTGTGAAATCAACGGATAACTACTACCCAGGTATATGCCCATACATACACCTAAGTTATCAAGTGACCCATCTCAATCATGAGGTAAACACAAAGGTAAAAAGTCTCAGCTCAAACCGGGATTTTCATTATCGAAACCGTAACTGCTGAAGAGCTCCGTCTCTAGAGTGTACAGTGGTCCTGTCACGACTCTGAGGTACTGCTCACTAACCTAAGACTGCTGAAGTACTCCTCCTGTCGAGTACCGCGGGTCAGCCACCCAGACACAGTAGTGCTTCCCGCCGAGGTATGCCACCCAAACACAGTAGTGCACACCCCCTAGTAGCCTGATGAGGTACTCTTCGGACGAGTACCGCGGGTCTGCACTGTCACACAGGTAGTGCTCCATCTGCCATGGGTCTGCACCTCAGAAAGTAGTGCTCCGTCCACTGGGCTAGTCGACTCCCTCCAAGTCGAGTCGGTCAAGCAGTGGTCAGGTCTCAGCCAGTTACACGGTCTCCGTACTCCGCAGGCCCGTCACTGGGAGGGTCCGCTCCACGAGCTACAGGTCGATACTCCATGTATCTCAAAGTCCCACGAAGAAGTATCTCAAAGGAACGCCTCGTCATAGGGGTCTCAACACAACAGACGGCGCGTCAATCGGACGCCCGATCTGTGAGTTATTAGCCTTTTCGTCCCAGGGGCCCGGTTGGTTTCGTGAGTGAACCAAACCCGGCCGTATCTCAACTGTACCCTGAACTCTCATAGGGTATACTCATAAGGACCGTTTCTCAACGATATCACCAACGCCGCTGGCGGTTCGTCAAACGGACATTCTTTCAGAAAGATATCCGCTTTTCCGTTCCAGGGGCCCGGTTGGATTTCAGTGCGATCCAACCCGGCCACTATCCATCTGTATCCAAAACTCGGGCGGAGGACGCTAAAAGTTCCGTATCGTCAACAGGAACTCAACGCAATAGACGGCGCGTCAATCAGACGCCCGGGCTGAGAGTTATTAGCTTTTTCGTTCCAGGGGCCCGGTTGGTTTTTAAGGCAAAACCAACCCGACTGTACTCCACCTGTGACCAACCCCCGGGCGGAGTATGCCAAAATATCCGTCTCATCAAGAGGAAATCAACAAAACAAACAGCGCGTAAATCGGACGCCCGATCTGTTAGTTATTGGCCTTTCCATCTCACACCCACCCTGGAAAACATCCCAGGAGGTCACCCATCCTGATCACTACTCTTGGCCAAGCACGTTTAACTATGGAGTTTTAACCACGTAGGCTCCCGAAAATCAAGGTGCACCTTGAGTATAGTATACCGAAATGACCGTCTCGATCAAAGAATCGCGTTGCCGCTGATGGCGAGTCGTTTGGAGGCCCGTAGCCCAAGATACATGCATTTGACCAAAAGTGGTCCGAAACTGGGGGTCTGGGCCCGGGCCGACCCGGGCCGACCCCCCCCCCCCCCCTAGGTCGGTCGAACCGAGTCAACCCGCCTCGGGCGACGACCCAGCCCGACGACCCGTCCCGGCTCGGAAAACCCGGCCTGGCACGGTGGCGCGAGCCGGTGCGGCGGCGCGGTCCGGCGCGGCGGCGCGTTCCGGCGCAACGGCGTGGACCGGCACGGCGGCGCGACCTGGGCGCCGTTCGTGTGCCCCGCACGGGGGGAAAAGCCCCCGCCTTTCCTCAGCTGGCGGCGCAGCAACCTGTTGCGCCTAAAGAAAAACGCCCCCCCCCCCCAAGTGGTGGCCTGCCTTCGAGAAAACGGGGGCTCACCTGCCCCCCTTTGTGAAACCGGCCCCCCTCATAATGGGGGGGCCATTAAGCCGAGCCGGGGGAAATTATTTCCCCTGGTTTTCTCCCTTTCGGCAGGCCCGACCTGGCCGGCCGGTTCTTCCTCAACGGGACCAGCAAGGTCAGTCCCCCTTCCGGCTTCCGACACCGGTGGCCCGGCTGGCCGCCGGTCTTCTCGTTCCGCCGCAGCCCAGAACTGGCCGCGGCCTTTGTTGTCCGGCGCGGTGTGACGGCACCGCGCCCCTCCACGGCGGCCCCCCTCCGGCCGCGGCGCCTTCAACTTTCTTCGAAGCGGCGCGACGGCGTCGCGTCCTTGCATTATTTAATGACGCGGCCTGATGGCGCCGCACATTTCATGCCGCATGATCCTGCGCAGTGCGACGGCACCGCGCCACACCCGTTTCAATCCACAACAAAATCAACATGAAAGGAGGAGGGCCGGCCGTGTTCGTGCGGTCCGGCCCCCTCGCGTTATTTGCTAACAATCGGCTTTTAATGAATGATAAACTTTCACAATCTTTTAAATTAAATAAAAAGATTTGGAATCAAGGCCCGACAAATATAAAACTTCAAGTTCGAAGGAGAGATCCACATTACTTTAAAAAGTTAAAACCCCTACCTTGATTTAAGAGGTGACGAGATTCGGCGTCGCGAAAAGAGATGTCATGGAAGAAGACATCGTCGGTATTGCGGTTATGGCGTCGCGGAAGACGGTTCCCGAGAACGTGGCGTTCTTCTTCGATGTCCGATTGTTCTTCGCGTTCTTTGTCAAGAGGATGAGGAAACTTCAAGACTTCTAAGCCTTCCTTCCAAAAGCTCTCAAACAAATCAACCCAACCAAAAGAAATAAGTTCTCCACTTATTTAATTAACTTCACATGGCTTTTGAAATTCAAGTGTTTGAAATTCAAAAGACTCACACAACTCACCACATTAAAATCAACTCATTTAAGACATAAGTTATAACTAAGTTAAAATCATTTAACTGGGAGTTGAGGGGTTTTAGAGGATATGAAGAGGTGGGGTTCGTGTGGGCCCCACCACCCTCATAACCTCCCAAGGGAGGTTGGGTGGTTACCCAACTTCCACCATGAGCTAACACTTAGAGTAAGTTAATAAAAATTGTAGTGTAGTTATAAAATAAACTTCCACAATTTTTATTATCAACACTCATGTAAAAGAAAATTCAGAACAGGAGTTCCTAAGTAATTACCGGCACTGCGGTTCCATCGGTGCCCTCAGAATTCGATTTCGGGCACCGGTTCAAAAGATAGAAATTCCCGGTCGCTCGTTCACTGAACGTACCCGAGCCAATCTTTGGAAATTAATTCCGGGCACACCGGGCCTCGGAATCAGGCGCCGTCAGAAACTGCGTTCTTGTAAACTTCCAAAGAAAATTAAGAAAAAATTTTACATTAAATTTCCAGGCCTTTACATTACTCCCACCTCAGGGCTTTACGTCCCCGTAAAGCTTAAACACAAACAAGGGTCACAAAAGCGGTACAAAGCACGCATCTGAGCCTTCCGATCCAATGTGCTCACCTGGAGGTTTTTGTACTGCCAAAGAAAGTGCACCCGAGGAATCGATCATCCTCGTAGGATCTGATCCTGTCGATCCTCGATCCCCACTGGAATATTCGTGAAAGACACCCCATCGCCATTGTCCATCTCCTCATGATCGATGGTATGCGAAGGGTCGAGCACGTATCTCCTCAGTTGAGATACGTGGAAGTCTTCGTGCACCTGGTGTAACTGCGGTGAATGGGTCAAGCGGTAAACCACCCCGCCTACCCAGCTGAGGACCTAAGAAGGTCCGATGAACCTTGGAGATAACTTTCCACCTTGGCCACTTCTCCGTAAACCTCATCGAGGTGAGTCCCGTATAAGGACGTGGTCGCCATCCTCAAACTCCAGAGGTTTCCAATTCCTGTAAGAACTGGAACTCAAATGACTGCTTCCACGAGGGTAAGGTTGGCCGATTCAAGAGTGATCGGTCGCACCCTCCCGTGAAAGAGTTTATCCCGTGCTGCCTGGGGTTTCCATTTCGTCGACCAAGGAAAACCCATCCCAATGTTTGCCTAAAACCGTCAATTTGAGTATGAACAGTTATTGCCCATTCCATACTCAAACTAACTTCGTAAGGCCTCGACGCTACCACCAAGAGATTCCAACCGAAACTCTAGCCTTGAGGGTCTAACCACACCATCGGCGTAAGTGTGATAATCGAGTCTCCTCCCAAGGTATCTCCAGACGTGAGGGTCAAGTCCACGGCTTACCGGAAACTCTAGGTCTGGAATAAGATTTGTGAAAGCGAGGAATGATTCATATCGACGTCTGTTACTACAGCTGCTAGTAGTGGACATAGACTATCCCTTGAATCATTTCTAGAGTTGTTGGCTCACACTCCTTGACCGCATGCAACCGCATTCTTCCACCGCCCTCCAGCTCCCTGAGCTTGGTGGGGATAACTAAGGCTGGAGGTTGTACCATGTTAGGATGTACACCACCTCATGCTGCTCTCCTAGCTCTGCCTCCACGTCTGCTGCTTTGTAGACTCATCTCTCCTTTATGCTTCCTCTTCTTTAACACGCCCAAGTCTCTAAGACTGGCACCGGTTTCCTATTTCTTACTGCACTGTGCAGTCTTCATCCTCTCTTGGATGACCTGGACCTCTTTTAGTCTCACAAGATCTGCTATGATTTCTTCTTTGCCGATAAGAGAAACTCGGTCTCATCCCCTGGATGAACCACATTCGTTGCCTAATATAGTCAATCCTGACATGAATGATGCATTCATGCCATGGATGACGTCGTAAGGCCTCGACGTAACTTCTAAGAGATCCAACTGTCACTCTCGCCTCCAAGGGTCGAGTCACACTGTCGGCATCCGTGTGAGGTCACTGGGTCCCCTCCAGTTGAAATCTCGAAAGTGAGGGTCAAGTCGACAGTTTAACCGGGACCACTCAATATCAACCAAAAAGAAGGACAGGAATGCAAAAAAAGATAAGTGTCTTTTTATTATTGCAGCTCATAGTACAATACACGAATACAACAACAAAATGGAACTAGAAGTACAAGGGATGTATCCACTAGTTCCTCTCCTGTCCACCTGTTCCCGGAGCACTACTTCCTCGTCCACTGCTCGACTGTTGGTCAAGCACCAGCTGCTGCTTCTGTCTCAGTGGCTCCTCCAACACCCGCTGATCAACCGTACGAGGAGTCGGACAGTCACGTGCCAGGTGAACCTTCACGCCGCAGGAGTAACATTGTCCGTTTCTGGCATGCTTGGCTCTGACCCCACCTTGGGTGCCCTGCAACACCGGTCCTAAAACCCGAGATCGTCCAACTGCTAGTCTGGTCCTCCTGGACCTCTGCATCATCTGTCTACTGCCCACATATGACTCGACTACTGATCGAAAAACACGCTGCAAAGGCAGATGCTCCTGTAAACGCTCAGGGTGTAGAGCTACTGGCACAAACTCCACCCTGAAGAAGGTATCGAAGTCTTCCCATGCGAAGGTCATCCCGTCGTAAAACTGAAACAAGTGGCTCCACCACCTGCCCGCTGCTGCCTGAAGGAGGCTGGCAGCAAAGATCACCATGATGTATGTCGGCGTCCCCACTAGCCTGAAGATTCTCACCACAGCCTCCAGCCAATCCTCAGCTGCCTGCGGGTTCGTCTCTCCCCGGAACCTTGGTGGCCTCTGGCGCTGGAACTTGTGCAGCGTGCTCAAGCGTCGTGCATCACCTACTGATGGGGCTGGTAGCATCGGTGGCCCAACGGGTAGCAGTACCGCTGGTGCCTCCGCTGGTGCCTCAACTGCAAGAGGGCCCTGTACCAAAGCCTTGTCGCTCGACAGGCTGTCAGCACGCACGTCCCTCTGGGCTCTAGCTGGTCATCTGTGAAAGGGCATCCTGAAAGAAACATCGTGACACGGTCAAACGTTTATACCTAGTGAGCTGACCTGGTTTGAGATGTTTTAAGGAAAAACCTTTGAAAACACACACGCAATCAGTGTTTTCATGCACAAAGTCGAAAATCAGTTGTCAGGGTCCTGGTGTTTGGATACGTCGGCCGCCCACTCCAACACTGGACTCCCTGAACTGAAAACCACACTCGGTACCCATAACACTATTGCTTCACAGAAAGAAAAAATATATATCAGAGTTATAAGTTCTTCGGTAGAACCGACTCCTTTGATACCAATTTGTCACGACCCGTACTCGGGGTCCGTGAAGTGACTACCCCAAGCCCACCTTCCATAGGCCAGGGGCTGGCGACTAGCACCAAGGCATAAATCCCAGTAAAAAGGGAAGGCATTGCCTTTGTAAAGTAAAAAATCACACAGAGTACAAGCGGAAGAAGTAAACCCTAAGTAAAAACTGAGTACAACAGTAAGTACGTAAAGTAAAAAGGGGTCAGAAATACAAGCCCAACTGTAAAGTACAACTCGAAAGGGAAAACAACAACTGAAAATTAAAGCTGCTATGCCGAGCTGTCCACTAGAAATTCCACCTGAAGGGTGGGTACAGATAGCTCCTCTTCTCCTCTGGTCCCGCCGTCCGCTCCGAGTATGTCCCGCCCAGTGGTCCACCTCCGGGTACCGCCTCGTCGTCACGTCCACCTCTGGGTACCGTCTCGTCGTGAGGTCCTCCTCCGGGTACCATCTCGTCGTATAGTCCACCTCCTGGTACCATCCAGTCCTCGAACACTCGGCCTCTGTCAGCACTGCCCGTCCTCTGCAACCAACACAACGAGGTGCAGGCATAGCCCGTGCAGGGGTGAGTATAACGATACTCAGTAGGGACCCTGAGACCCTCTAGGTCTCACTAAAACCAACAAGGATAACCACATAGAAGATCTCAACAGATAACCTCTACTTAGGTATATACCCATACATATACCTAAGTTATCAAGTAACCCATCTCAATCATGAGGAAACACAAGTATTGTGAAATAAACGGATATCTACTACCCAGGTATATGCCCATACATATACCTAAGTTATCAAGTGACCCATCTCAATCATGAGGTAAACACAAAGGTAAAAAGTCTCAGCCCAAACCAGGATTTTCATTATCGAAACCGTAACTGCTGAAGAGCTCCGTCTCTAGAGTGTACAGCGGTCCTGTCACGACTCCGAGGTACTGCTCACTAACCTAAGACTGCTGAAGTACTCCTCCTGTAGAGTACCGCGGGTCAGCCACCCAGACACAGTAGTGCTTCCCGCCGAGGTATGTCACCCAAACACAGTAGTGCACACCCCCTAGTAGCCTGCTGAGGTACTCTCCAGATGAGTACTGCGGGTCTGCACTGTCACACAGGTAGTGCTCCGTCCGCCATGGTTCTGAACATCAGAAAGTAGTGCTCCGTCCACTGGGCTAGTCGACTCACTCCAAGTGGAGTCGGTCAAGAAGTCGTCAGGTCCCATCCAGTTACACGGTCTCCGTACTCCGCATGCTCGTCACTGGGAGGGTCCGCTCCACGAGCTACAGTTCGATACTCCAAGTATCTCAAAGTCCCATGAAGAAGTATCTCAAAGGACGGCCTCGTCATAGGGGTCTCAACACAACAGACGACGCGTCAATCGGACACCCGATCTGTGAGTTATTAGACTTTTCGTCCCAGGGGCCCGGTTGGTTTCGTGAGCGAACCAAACCCGGCCGTATCTCAACTTTACCCCGAACTATCATAGGGTATACTCATAGGGACCATTTCTCAACGAGATCACCAACGCCGCTGACGGTTCGTCAAATGGACGTTCTGTCAGAAAGATATCAGCTTTTCCGTTCCAGGGGCCCGGTTGGATTTCGGTGCGATCCAACCCGGCCACTATCCATCTGCATCCAAAACTCGGGCGGAGGATGCTAAAAGTTCCATATCGTCAACAGGAACTCAACGCAACAGACGGCGCGTCAATCAGACGCCTGGTCTGAGAGTTATTAGCTTTTTCGTTTCAGGGGCTCGGTTGATTTTTAAGGCAAAACCAACCCGACTGTATTCCACCCGCGTCCAACCCTCGGGCGGAGTATGCCAAAAGATCCGTCTCATCAAGAGGGAATCAACGAAACAAACGGCGTGTAAATCGGACGCCCGATATGTTAGTTATTGGCCTTTCCGTCTCACACCCACCCTGGGAAACTTCCCAGGAGGTCACCCATCCTGATCACTACTCTTGGCCAAGCACGCTTAAATATGGAGTTTTAACCACGTAGGCTCCCGAAAAGGAAGGTGCACCTTCAGTATAGTATACCAAAACGACCATCTTGATCCAAGGATCACGTTGCCGCTGACGACGAGTCGTTTGGAGGCCCGTAGCCCAAGATACGGGCATTTGACCAAAAGTGGTCCGAAACTGGGGGTCTGGGCCCGGGCCGACCCGGCCCGACCCCCCCTAAGTCGGCCGAAACAGGTCAACCCGCCTCGGGCGGAGACCCGGCCCGATGACCCGGCCCGGCTCGGAAAACCCGGCCCGGCGCTGCGGCGCAAGCCGGTGCGGCGATGCGGTCCGGCGCGGCGGTGCGGTCCGGCGGAGCGGCCCGGGCCGGCACGACGGCGTGGGCCGGCACGGTGGCGCGTCCTGGGCACCGTTCGTGTGCCGCGCGCAGGGGGAAAAGCCCCCGCCTTTCCTCAGCTGGCGGCACGGCAACCTTCCGCACCTAAAGAAATACGCCCCCTCCCCACGTGGGGGCCTGCCTTCGAGAAAACGCGGGGACGCCTGCCCCCCCATTTGTGAAACCGGCCCCCCTCATAATGGGGGGCCATTAAGGCTGGCCGGGGGAAATTATTTCCCGCGGTTTTCTCCCTTCCGGCCGGCCCGACCTGGCCGGCCGGTTCTTCTCAACGGGACCGGCAAGGCCGGTCCCCCTTCCGGCTTCCGACACCGGCAGCCTGGCTGACCGCCGGTCTTCTCGTTCCGCTGCGGCCTGGATCCGGTCGCGGCCTTCGTTGTCCGGCGCGGTGCGACGACACCGTGCCCCTCCACCGCAGCCCCGCACCGGCCGCGGCGCGACGGCGTCGCGTCCTTGCATTATTTAACGACGCGGCCTGACGGCACCGCGCGTTTCTTGCCGCATGATCCTGCGCAGTGCGACGACACCGCGCCACACCCGTTTCAATCCACAACAAAATCAACATGAAAGGAGGAGGGTCGGCCGTGTTTGTGGGGTCCGACCCCCTCGCGTTATTTGCTAACAATCGGCCTTTAATGAATGATAAACTTTCACAATCTTTTAAATTAAATAAAAAGATTTGGAATCAAGGCCCGACAAATATAAACCTTCAAGTTCGAAGGAGAGATCCACATAACATTAAAAAGTTAAAACCCCTACCCTGATTTAAGAGGTGACGAGATTCAGCGTCGCGAAAAGAGATGTCGCGGAAGAACACACCGTCGGTATTGCGGGTATGGCGTCGCGGAAGACGGTTCCCGAGAACGTGGCGTTCTTCTTCGATGTCTGATTGTTCTTCGCGTTCTTTGTCAAGAGGATGAAGAAACTTCAAGACTTCTAAGCCTTCTTTACAAAAGCTCTCAAACAACACAACCCAACCAAAAGAAATAAGTTCTCCACTTATTTAATTAACTTCACATGGCTTTCGAAATTCAAGTGTTTGAAATTCAAAAGACTCCCACAACTCGCCACATTAAAATCAACTCATTTAAGACATAAGTTATAACTAAGTTAAAATCATTTAAGTGGCAGTTGAGGGGTTTTAGAGGATATGAAGAGGTGGGGTTTGTGTGGGCCCGACCACCCTCATAACCTCCCAAGGGAGGTTGGGTGGTTACCCAACTTCCACCATGAGCTAACACATAGAGTAAGTTAATAAAAATTGTAGTGTAATTATAAAATAAACATCCACAATTTTTGTTATCAACACTCATGTAAACGCAACTCCGGAACAGGAGTTCCTAAGTAATTACCGGCGCTGTGGTTCCATCGGTGCCCTCGGAATTCAATTCCGGGCACCGCTTCAAAAGATAGAAGTTCATGCTCCCTCGTTCACTGAACGTACCCGAGCCAAACTTCGGAAATTAATTCCGGGCACACCGGGCCTCGGAATCAGGCGCTGTCAGAAACTGCGTTCTTGTAAAATTCCAAAGAAAATTAAGAAAAAAAATTTTCCTTGAAATTTCCGTGTCTTTACAAGTACAGACATCTTCATAATTCTATCCATCTTTTGAATGACATGTCACCATACGTGCGTACGTACGGTTTACAGTATCCACATCGCGGTGTAATTGTTTTTCAAAACATCATTATTTGGATGGGTATGATAATGATGTGTAATTGATGTAAATAAAAAATATAAAATGATAATGATTTTGTATATATGATATACCATCCAATTATATCTTATTTTAATATCATAAGAATGATATTGTGGCTCATGCGTACGTACGACTATCGTCTCCCGAACGCGATGAGATTCATTCCCCTTCGTATCCATGAATGTCTAATTCTAATTTGATGATTATAAATAATGTTTAACGACTTGATATCATTCTGTATGTGAATTAGATAAAACCTATCCATAACAAACACGGATTAGGCAACAAAACATATTAAATAAACTGAGTAAGTTAACACATGAAACGACGATAATACTAAGATATTATTAACAAAGCAATATTAAAAGATCATATATGATATCATATTTATGTATATGATTTTTTATAATTTAATAACAATGATTTAACTATTATACATGAGTTTACCCTACCATTGACCAAGGAAAAGTACAAGGTAAGGGTTTATTTCACAATCTCTTCATTATCTGAGGTTGTTTATACATAATTGTCTACTCAGACCTCTTTATCATCCACATCCATGCTTCTTAAAAATGAATTTCAAATCATACTTACTATTTTATAGAATATGAGTTTAAGTCATTTATACCCTTGTTTGACTTTTTATAAGAATTTTATAAAGGAATCATTCTTTTTTTCCAAACAAGGCCTCTTTTAACCTTTTCGACAAAATTAAGGTAAAAATGTCTTTTTTAACTTATACGGCGGGTGCGGCTATTTTCCGCCATTACAAAATCGTCGAAGCTTACCTTAAAATATTATAAGAATATTTTCAAAGTAAATGTTTTATTTTATAATTATGTGACTTTTAAATGATTTCAAAAAAGGATTTACTTCTCTAAAATAGTTTTGATTTCATCTATATCAACATCATTTGATGGATTTTAATCTTATTTGAAGTTGATTTATTATGATACCAGACATTCATATATTATTGATGGTTTTGTGATATGTTTGACTATGGATGTGTTTTTTTATACCATTCATGGTTTATGGAGTAAGTATTGACATTTCGTATGCTATTTTTAATATGAATGTTTATGTTATGTTTAAAACTACTCACATGAGGAATGAATTTTACTTAATAAGTGACGGGTGGAGCTCGCTATAGATCCTCAATGCATCGGTAGGTCTCATGAGACAAACTGGGATCTTGGCACATGACCTTGACAAAATCTTATTTGTAGTCTTGGCACAAGGCCTTGACTATGTGGTCATCATAGTCTGGCATTATGCATTCTATCATTATGAAAGTGGATATTGATATTGCATTTGATTATTCGACTAGTACAATATCCGTGGGAATAAGTAAATGGATTTATTTTACATAATCTTGAAATATTATGCTGAAGTTCATGTTTAAAAGGCTTTTGTTTTAGTTATACATTGCCTTAAATGTTTATGGTTACTTATGAATGTTTCCGCTATATTGTTATTATTACTGTGCTTCTGAGCTCACCCCACTCATTGTTTTAATTTTTCCCAGGATGTGAAGAAGTATTTTATGAATGACCTCCAGGGAATGTATGAGGGGATATGAAGACAAGTTGTTTTTTTAGTTTTTTTTCACAATATTATGTAGTGTAAGACCTATGAATATATCTTGTGTTTGCAAGGCTGGTAAACTAATCGGACTTTCGATACTTGATCTTTTGTGATCATTCCAATATTATTTAATAATGGACCCACTTTGGGTAACTGGGGTCAAGGCATTATAGTTTGTAGCAGAGGATGTTTAGAACAAACCATGGAAACTAGATTTAGAGAAAATTTTATTAGATCACATATACCTAAGATATAAATTGAGGATTAGTATAGAAGAACTTCCTAGAATTTTGGTATTGTATCGATTTTGTGAGTTTTCTATGAAATACATCCCTGTCGGGATATAAGCAGGTAGAGGTAGCTCTAGCACAGATATACCTAGGGATAAAACCCTAAAACACCTCTTTGAGTTAGACTCAAATGAGAACTGATGCATGACAACGGGCCATGCTGCACTCTTGGTTACAACACTCTAGGGGGATATGCTTTAGATAATTCTAATTTTCTTTACAAACCATTGTGCAGGGTTTATGAGTATATACTTCCTCAAGGAAAACATTTTTATGATTATGGATTATATCCATAAAAATGTTAATTCTTGTTAAGTGCTTTACATGTTTGGATTTATGTATTGTGATTCATAAACTAATCTAGTGTATGCCATTATTTAGAAATAGAGCCTAGTGGATGAAATGGAATCTCTATGAATGAAAAAACTTCATATATGGATTTACCTCCTACTCAAGATAATTATTGTGGAGATGGTGATGAAACTGGTGCTGATTAGCTAATCACCATACTGGGACAATATGACAACCCTGCTTTTTATTACAAACTTAAACATGATTTATTACATAAAACTTCACTTGATACAATAAAGAAGATCAAGAGGATTAGTGTCTTTGGGGAATAGGATCATTACATAAAAACTTTAAACATGAAATAAAACATCTTTATTTAAAACTTCCTTTACATGACCACTACATTCCCTCGTACTTAGCATTGCATGGGTTTACCTGGGGACATGCATAAGAAAAGGGTGAGATATAAAGCCCAGTAAGGGAGTATACATGGAATAACATGAGGAGTAAAATACATTGTATACAATAGGATTATCAATAGAGCATAAAAGAAACATGAACATAATGGCATGATAAAGCATGATAATCATAACATTGAAATGTGGCACCAACACTTATCATGGAATTAGCAAGAGCCAAGGCTCATTGCACATGGATCATGAGTAAATCCTCATTGAACATAATGCACGAGTAAACCCTCGTTGCACTTGAATTAGCATTAGTCAATACTCATTTCACATGACGTATCTTGATATTATACTTTACCCAATGCATTGGAGCGCTATAAGGGCGCATCCTTCTTAAACATTTCTTTTCATGCATAAGTGTGCCAATGGATCATAAAACATGGATTCATTAAACATAATAATTTATTCCACGATAAAGGTATGTGAAATTCATACATGAAACTTTATAATAAATATGTAAATGTTCATAAAGGTGAATACCCTTGATGGAGAAATGGGCATGATATTCACTACACAATGACATTGGCTTAGAAAATCGGTGTGATTTCGGCTGCGTAACGGCGTGACATAAGAATTCATAAAAATGGTTGGTGAGAGAGAAAGAGGTACCTAATCATATTTACATGTAATGGACAGTAATGAGGTTATATAGATACATGTCCCATCAATTTTAATGGAATTTATATTCATCGTACAAAATTATTGCTTGTATGTAAATGAGGAGAGAGAAGTTTCTTTCGGAATTTCGGCATAGTAACTGGTGTACATGGGAGGAATTTAATGAGAGACAAAGGGGTATATTATCATTAGAACATAAAGAGGGAAGTATGAGGTAGGTGAAAAACCATACCCCAACATTAATAATTGAAATTAAAAGGGCAAAAAAACTTAATGAAAATTGAAAAAAATGAGGAAGGAAGAAAAAACACTTACATGGAAGTGTGCTACAAAGGATAGAGAGAGGCTTGTGAGAGGATTATTGGGAGCTTGGGAAACCTTGGGAGGATTCTAGAGTGAGTAGGGTAGTGGTTGGACGAACAACAAAGGATTTTAGTGAGGAGGAAGTGGGAGCTTGGGAGGATTTATATAGGGAAGGTGAGGGAATTCTTTATTATTTTGGTTTGGGAACCCTTATATTAAATTAATCCAAACCAAAAGCCATCCAATGGTTTTGCCCATGGTTTTTGGAAAAGGGAAGAGGAAAAAATTATTTTACATGTCCAAGGTCCGAACTTCTTAAAATAATGAGGTTGCTTATGTGGAGGTGAGTCACACTCCCATGGAAATTAATTTAAAAAGACAAGGTGTTTAATAAGTTTTGAGGGGTCCATTAATGCTTTGAAAAGTAAGTCAAAAAAACCCAAAATCACATTATTTTTAATGGAAAAACATATATTTTCATACCATAAAGATTATAGTATTTTATTACATCACTGTTGGGTAATTATGATGTCATAAAACACATTATATATGTAAACGGTATTTAATTTTTATCCAAAAATTTGACTATCTCCGAAAATTAAGAAAAATTCACCGTTGGATAATTTCAATGTCCTAATTCCATAAATAACATTTATTTTATCTAAATAATTTTCTACATATTTTAATTTTCACTATTTAAATAAAAACCGACATTTATCGAAAATTCACAGGTTTTGACAGAAATGGCTTTCAGACCTTAATAAAAATTATAATTGCATTCATAAAATTATAGGATCATTTATATTTAATAAAAATTAATTTAATAATAATTTATTATTTTATTAAAATATTATTTAATTCAAAAATCCCTTAATTTAGTAAAATAGATTTCTTAATTAAATAATAACTAAAAACACCATTTATACATTAAAAACTATTTACAATGTATCTAAAATGACTAGAAGTTATATTAATTATTATATAAAAAAATAATGTACATGAACATAGTACTACATATTTGTTACATAACCCCTTAAAACATCCGCATAAGACCTAAGGGTAAGGTGTGCAATGGTAACAGACTCTTGGGGTGGCTCGAATAACACCGCTCAAGTGGTAATTTCAATCAACTTCAACTTTTCCCATAGACGGTCACGTTCGAGCTTGACATGATGAAGCTCAGCTTGGGCTCGGTCAAGAGCGAAGCCCAAAGATGCCACCTCTTTTTCGAGCTCTGAAAAATGGGCTTCGTATGGGGCAATTCTACTGGATGAGGCCATCACTTCCTTTGTCTGAGTAAATTGGATTTGTTAAAGTCCTATATATATATACTAATCATGTGATCACTATTCAACGACTATATTAGCAACGGTCAAAATTCATAACATAAAACCAAGAATGTTGAAATTTTATATAAACATAAAGATACATTTAATTAGATCAAGAGGGATTTCCATTAATGAATCTTTGGGTCCTTACAATATTTCTCCCTTAAGAAATTTCGCCCTCGAAATTTTTCTTTTCCCACACTAATACAGATGTGGCTAGCTCAGCTTCATCATTTACTCCGATTCCCAAGTCACTTCTTCAAACTTGTGGTTTATCCACAAAACCATGACGAGGGGCATTGTATTATTTCGTAGAACGTTTTCTCTACGATCTAAGATCTTCACCGGTTGCTCCTCATAAGAAATATCTTATTCCAATTGTACCAACTCAGGAGAGAGTACATGTGAAGGGTCTGGTTTGTAATTTCTTAAGAGGGATACATGAAAGACATCATGTACATTGCCATGGTAGGTGGAAGTTCTAGTCGATAGGCCACTGCCCTGACACGATCAAGAATCTCGAAGGGGCCGATGTAACTTGGACTTAACTTCCCTTTCCTTCCAATCCTCATGACCTTCTTCCATTGAGATATGCGTAGAAACACCATGTCATCAACTTTAAACTCAAGGTCTTGTCGATGATTATCTGCATAACTCTTCTGTCAACTCTGAGCTACCTTGATATGATGCTGAATGGTTTTTACCTTCTCCACCAATTCCTAGACCATTTCTGGTCCAAGCAGCTTACGTTCACCGACCTCATCCCAACATGTCAGTGTTCTGCACCTTTTCCCATATAGGGATTCATATGGTGCCATTTGGATGCTTGAGTGGAAACTAATGTTATAAGAGAACTCAACCAGAGGAAGATGTAGATCACATCCTCGTTTAAAGTCCATTGAGCACGCTCTCAACATATCCTCAAGTGTGTGGATAGTCCTCTCGGATTGGCCATCATTTTGAGGATGATAGGCCGTACTAATGTTCAGTTCAGTATTCAAGGAAAGTTGAAGACTCTTCCAAAATGTAGAGGTGAATCTTGGATCTCGTGGGGACACAATAGATAGTGGTACTCCATGAAACCTTACCACTTCCCAGATATATATCTGTGCCAGTTGATCCAAAGAGAAATCTTCCCGAATAGCAATGCAGTGTGCAGACTTTTTAAGACGATCCACAACAAACCAGATTGCATTGTTGCCTTTGGATGTCCTCAGATGTCCGGTGACAAAGTCCATGGTGATGTTCTCCCATTTCCATTCTGGTATGGGAAATGGTTGCATCATCCACTTAGACTTCGGCCTCTCTGCCTTCACATGCTGACACACTAGGCACTTTGATGTATATTCAGCGATCTCCTTCTTCATATTATCCCACCAAAAGTTTTCTCATAGATTTCGATACATCTTTGTGCTCCCTGGGGGAATAGATAAATTTGAACTATGTGCATCATCCAAAAGTTCTTTCTTCAGATCTAGATTTGATGGAACACATAGTCTTTCCCCAAACCGCACAATTCCATCTTCATTAACATTAAACTCCGAGGATTTCCTCTTTTTTATAGCTTCCACTTTTTCTTGAATTCCCACATCATCCTTTTGAGCATCCATTATCCTTTCCAAAAGAGACAGTTGAGCAATAATTTTTGAAAGGATTGATGATGTTCCATTCTCTATGATTCCCATGTCCATCTTCAGCAAGTATAAGAAGATTGGATCCTTCTCAATTCTCATCATTGACAGAATCATTGGGTCCTTTCTACTTAGGGCATCTTCCACCTTGTTCGCTTTCCCAGGGTGTTAATGTATTGAACAATCATAATCCTTGATGAGCTCTATCCATCTTCTATGGCTCATATTAATCTCTTTCTATGTGAATATATATTTAAGACTCTTGCGGTCAGTGTATATCTCACATTTCCCTCCATAGAGATAATGTCACCAGATTTTCAAGGAAAATATCATAGCCGCCAACTCCAGATCATGCATTGGACAGTTTCTCTCACGGATTTTCAACTTCCTTGAGGCATAGGATATCACTGTATCATTCAAAATCAACACATAGCCTATGCCCTTCTTCGAAGCATCATTGAATACCAAAAAATGCTCCCCACTTGTGGGTAATGTGAGCACGGGTGCAGTGATAAGCCTTCTTTTCAACTCCATGAAGCTTTCGTCGAATTCATCACTCCAAGAAGACTTTACTCCCTTCCGAGTTATCTTGGTATGAGGGTTGGACAATCGTGTAAAATTCCTCACAAATTGTCGATAATATCCAGCTAACCCCAAGAAGCTACGGATATCCATTACCGATGTTGTCATCGGCCATCCCTCAATTGCATCTGTTTTGGAGGGGTCCACAGATATACCATTGCTTGTGACGATATGGACCAAGAATGAGACCTCCTTCAACCAGAACTCACACTGGCTGTACATTTCATAGAGCTTCTCCTTGCGCAAAGTCTCTAGTATAGTTTTTAAATGCTCCTCATGATCCTACTTGGTATTGGAGTATATTAGAATATCATCTATAAAGACTACCACAAATTTTTCAAGGTAATCTCTAAAGACTCTACTCATCAAGTCCATGAATATTGCTAGAGCATTTGTGAGTCTGAAAGGCATTACTATGAATTCATAGTGACCATATATTGTACGAAAAGAAGTCTTGGGGACATCTTTCTTCTTCACCCGTACTTGAAAATATCCCGACCGCAAATCCACCTTGGAGAAGTATTGTGCCCCACGCAGCTGATCAAACAAGACATCGATTCTTGGGAGAGGATACATGTTCTTTATCATTATTGTGTTAAGTTCACGACAATCGATGCAAATCTACATTGACCAATCCATCTTCCTGACAAAGAGGACTGGTGCACCCCATGGTGAAGCACTTGGTAGTATAAACCCATTGTCCAGATTCTCCTGTAGTTGTTTCTTCAAATCTTCAAGCTCAACAACATCCATTCTATATAGAGTTTTGGATATTGGTATCGCCCCAGGTATAAGTTCAATTGAGAACTCAGCATCTCTTCTATGAGGAAGACCATGCAGTTCCTTGGGAAACTCTACAACGAATTCCCTCACAATAGGAATTTCTTCAAGGATGGTTTCTTCCTTGGACTCAATCATCTGTGCCAGATAGGCGTGCTCATAAGGCAGTAATATCCATTCTTGAGATGATGGAGCTAAAGGAGATTCATCATCCTCCTTACACTTGTAATGAATCGGCAGTTGATTCTCTATATAGAGTGTGATTTCCCTCTCCCGACAATTTATGTTGGATATATATAAGGAGAGCCAATCCAAGCCAAGAATTACAACAAATTCCACTAGAGGGAGTATGATGAGGTTCGCTGGGAAATTCAATCCACATATTATAACAGGGGAGGACTTATATTCATGGGATGCAATGATTTCCCCATTTTCCGTACTCACCGACATCTTCACTTCCATGATTTTTGGTGGTGATGGGATTGTTCTACTAAAAATTCGAGATATAAAAGAATGCATAGAACTAGAATCAAAAAGTAAGTTCGCTATTATTGAATGAATAACTAGCATACCTGTCACCACTTCGTTGTTAGGGTCCACTTCGGTAGAAGAGATGGAAAAAGCTCTTGCTTCCTTGGAGGTTGTTGGTCGCCTCTGAAAACCTTTGGATTAGGGCACTGATTTGCAAAATGACCCGGTTCTTTGAAT
This sequence comes from Viscum album, assembly GCA_963277665.1. Classification (NCBI taxonomy): domain Eukaryota; kingdom Viridiplantae; phylum Streptophyta; class Magnoliopsida; order Santalales; family Viscaceae; genus Viscum; species Viscum album. Next base: position 12,958 of record CAUJRU010003769.1, on the reverse strand, counting down.
TTGTAGCATTGAAAAACGCTTTGAGGTTTGAACGGAGAGTTCCTCTCCTCTATCACAGCTTCAGGTCTTTCTTGCCAACAATTAACATCTAGCTGACCTTCTCTTCCATACATGAAGCATTTCCTCATCCCCGAAAGGCAATTTCCAGGGTGCTTCTTCCCGCACTTTTGGGAAGTGGGTTGCTGGATCTTCTTAGCACCGTTGGATTTATCCATAAGACCTCCACCATTGATGTCCACCTTACCCTTCTTGTCCCCATGATACCCTTGTGATTCCCCGATCTCCATTTCAACCTTGAGGGCACATCGGACAATTTCCTCATAGCTGTCGAAGTCACGGATCACTAATGAATTTCGCAAGCTAGGCTTCAGCCCACCAATGAAGCGGTAAACTTTGCATTTGGGGGTAACGACAAAGCCAGAAGCATATCGTTCAAGCCTTGTAAAGTTTTCCTCGTACGCTCCAATAGATTATTCATCTATTTGAATGATTTAAACTAAATCCCTTTCCATCTTAATTCAGAGGGTGTGCATAAAATATTTATCAAAAAACATCTTTCGGAAATCATTCCATTCCAACGCCTTGATATCATCCTCAGGCTCCGTAATTTTGATCAATGTCCACCAATGATCAGCTTCACCCTCCATATGATAGAAATCCATGATAACCTTCTCTTGTTCATAACATTGAAGGATGGAGAATATCGTTTCAATGGAGTTGATCCATTGTTCAGTGATCGTGGGATCGGATGATCTGCTAAAAGTAGGAGGCCTTTGGCTCATGAAACTCTCGATAGCAACTTGTTCCTTCTTAGGGAGGTTTGGACGTTCCTCTTGACCCGTGTTTCCATTCAAAACATTAGTTTGCTGAGAGAGAAGCGTGACAATGTTCGCGATTCCCGCTCCCATTGGATTGGGCATCTCATTAGTACAGTCATCACACTAATCTTCACAATGGTAGTTTTCCCGAGTCCTCCTATTACCGACCATTGGCTGGAATAAAAGGAAAGTTAGGGGTAACACATAAAGGGAAGGTGGGGGAATTTATTATTATTTTGGTTTGGGACCCCTTATATTAAATTAATCCAAACCACAAACCATCCCATGGTTTTATCCCATGGTTTTTGGAAAAGGGGAGAGTAAAACATTATTTTATAAGGCCATGGTCCGAACTTCTTAAAATAATGTTGTTTCTTATGTGGAGGTGAGTCACACTCCCATGTAAATTAATTTAAAAAGACAAGGTGTTTAATAAGTCTTGAGGGGTCCATTAATGATTTGAAAAGTAAGTAAAACAAACCCAAAATAACATTATTTTTAATGGTAAAACATATATTCTCCAAACATAAAGATTATAGTAATTTATTACATCACTATTGGGTCATTATGATGTCATAAAACACATTATATATTTAAATGGTATTTAATTTTTACCCAAAAATTTTACTGTCTCAGAAAATTATGAAAAATTCACCGTTGGATAATTTCAACATCCTGATTCCATAAATAACATTTATTTTATCTAAATATGTTTATAAATTTGTTAATTTTAACTTTTAAAATAAAAACTGATATTTATCGAAAATTCACATGTTTTGACAGAAATGACTTTCAGACCTTAATAAAAATTATAATTGCATTCATAAAATTATAGGATAATTTATATTTAATAAAAATCATTTTAATAATAATAATAATATTTTATTAAAATATTATTTAATTCAAAAATCCCTTAATTTAATTAAATAGATTTCATAAATAAATAATAAATAAAAACACCATTTTTACTTTAAAAACTATTTATAATGTATCTAAAATGACTAGAAGTTATATTTATTATTATATACAAAAATAATGTACATGAACATAGTACTACTTATTTGTTACATAACCCCTTAAAATAGCTGCATAAGACCAAAGGGTAAGGTGTGCGATGGTGACAGACTCTTGGGGTGGCTCGGATAACATCGATCGAGTGGTGATTTCAATCAACTTCTAGTTTTCTCAAAGACGGTCACATTCGAGCTTGACATGATGAAGATCACCTTGGGCTTGGTCAAGAGAAACCCCCAAATATTCCACCTCTTTTTCTAGCTCCGACAAATGGGCTTCGTATGTGGTAATTCTACTGGATGAGGCCATCACTTCCTTTTTCTGAGTAAATTGGATTTGTTAAAGTCCTATATTTATTGTAGAGACCCGAAGCTTGACGTACATGGACATTATATTATTTTGCGTAATACTTAGTACATAACAAAAACAGACATACAAGGACCATAATAGTTTAGAGTCTTTGGAAACTCGGAATATAATATTTTAATCGTGGTTAAAGATCTTCAACTTCTCCCATAAAGATCTTACCCCTTTTTTCTTACCTAAAACCTTTCTTTATATCCTGGGGAAAATAAAATATAAAAGGGGTGAGCTCAAATGCCCAGTAAGGGTAATCATAGATAGCATAAAACAATCCATATACATTTGAATGCAAAAACATGAACTTAAAATCTAAACATCAAAATCATGAGCAAAGACATGAATCTTGGAAGTACGTAAGGCATATATCATAAGGGAACATCAATCATGATAAAATATCATGGGAATAAAACATGTAATTTTGGAAACCATTCAGCACTTGTTATGATTTCCATAGTAACCAAGGCATTGCTGCCAAGACCATCTTAGTGGACAAAGTCCCAATCTGAATCAAGTTCACTCCTCATTTCAGTCCTATAACACTGAACCAGATTAACATACCATTCCATCCATGTCTATCTCATGAGATATAAATCTTTACCCAATGCATTGGAGGGAGATATAGGTCCCACCCATCTCATAATGAAATCATTCTTACTTGTGCCACAAAATAAACATACATCATTCATAAAAACCCAATAAATAAAATGGGTTTCATAAACATCATCCCATCATCACATAATACATATAAAAGAAATGGATATCATTTCATAATAAGAGAAGTGAAACCATGTAAATCATAGAGACATTGTACTTGAAACATACACATATGAAATAATGTCATCTTAGATGAAAAATGGTTTTGATAAAACACTTGAAATGAATTCTTGAGGAAAATATCCTTTTTTCTTCAAAATCCTTTTATTTTCACAAAATGTCGTGGAATTTTAAATGAAAATGATTTTTTTTAAAATAGTCATGAATTATTTGGAGGAATCTTCATGAAAACAAGTCTTTGTAAAACTGTAAAAATCCATTCATTCCATATATGTTAAAAAACATTCTTCTAGTACTTTTGTCGGAAGAGTCAAAAAGTACCTTGTAGGGTAAATAAAAGAAAGATTCCTTCCATACCATTGGGTAAAACTCAAAATGGGTAAAAAAGTCTTTAAACATACATGAAACCATTTTTTGTAAACATGGACATGGATGATAACAATAACCCCAGTAAATAATCACGAATAAACAATCTCAGATACGAACGAGATTGGAATAGTTGTCCTGTACCTTAGGTCTGAAATGCTTCGTACGTATCCAAACGTCCTATATAATGATTTAAATAATGTCATTGACTTATTAAGGATTCATATTCATTGTTATGATATCATATATTTTTCACTTATGACTTTATATTACCCGTTCTTTTGTAAATTCCATGTTAAAGAGCATTTGGGGTAAAATCGTTTCATTTTTCTTCCATGTTTCGACTTGTAATTATTAATATGATTACTTAGATCACAATTACTTAATTCAAGAATATAAAACATGATTTATATATAATATATATTCAGAATATACTTATATAGAATAGATCGATAAATGGAAAGAAATACACCGCTCATGGAGATGGTAGGTCGTACGTACGCATGAATGTTGTTTTCGTTTCCTCATTGAATTGAATGGAATTAATTGGATGACATAAATATATATATACATAAATACAGTATCATTATTATGTCATATATTTCATGATTACTTATTATATATACTTTATAATCATTTATGAATGGTTAATCATTGAGAATGAATCTCATCACGTCGTGGAGACGGTATTCCGTACGTACGCACGAGAGATGATATTGTTCCCATGATCGTGAAATTTTATTGGAGTGTTTGTATACTATTAAAGAATCAATAATACATTAAAATAATCATATATAGTTATTTATTTGCACCATTATACCCATCCAAGTAATGTGGTGGTGGAAAATAGATTACACCACGGCGTGGAGACGGTATTCCGTACGTATGCATGCGCGGTGATTTCATTTTCTATATGATGGATAGATAGTGAAATAGGGTTCTTTAATAATTATAAAAACATATCAGTATATGATTGATACTGATGTTATTACTTCATAATGAATCAACTAAATAAGAAGAAGTGGAAGAAGAAATAAAGTTGAAAGAATCGGTAACGAACATTACCTCTTTTTTGAAGCGCCTCTTTGAGACATCCTTTTAGGGCACTAAAATTTGTCTTTGAAGAAGACCAGGACCTCTAGGATGTTTCTAGGGAAGTGGATAAGAGAATTTTTCATGGTTTGGCCGAGCATGATGGTTCAAGGTGGTGTGAGGAAGAGAGGGAGGAGGTGCCCTTTTATAAGGGGGGAGAGGGGCACCTTTGGAATAACTAAACATATTATTTTATTATAAAGTCATATTCGGTTTTTAATAGCTGAAAATTGATTTACATCGAAGATAAGGTGGGGATGGGTCGAAAGCCTCTCATCCAATAGAATTCAGAAATGTTTAGGTCATTATATTTACCTTAACTTTTAGTTTTAACTCTTAGTTAATTAGGTTGACATTTCCATGTCACTTAGTATTTGTATATTATATAGCTAATAAACTTACCATATACATCCAAGAGACCCCCAAGAGGTCCATTAATGATACACCTATCATTATATAAGTATCTTGGACAAGAATTAGATTTCTAGGAATATAATAACAATTAAAAATATAATATTTGTTTTAAAAACTATTTTATGTCAATTTTGACACTATTTGGTAATTGATTTTTGTGAAAATCATAATAGAATTATTAGTTCGAAAAAAGTTAATTAAATCAATACTAACATGTTATATTAATATATAAAATTATTGGAAATCATAAAAAGTTTCAAATTACATTTATTTGGGTATTTATAACATCAATTATGTCAATATTTTATTAATACGATAATTACTGCATCATCATTGTGTCATAAATGAATTAAATTATTTTAAGTCAAAAAATTACAAATAAAATACAATTATGTTGGAAATATTTTTATATTTCTAATGCATATTTATAGTCTAATTTATCTTATGTATAACCCTATATTAAAAATTATTTACTTATTTAACATTGATTTTTAACTATTTTAACCCTTCTTTAAATAAATTAATATTAAATGTCCTAATCTAATCCACGGGGGCCTAAATGGTCATATTCTATTATTAAGGTTGGCTTTAGTCGAATTAAACTTATCCAATATAATTTGGACATGTGTTTGGGTAATAATAATATCATTTGTACCCTTAATTACCATATTTACTTTTAACTGTGGTAAATAAAAGTAAAAAGTTACTATTCACCAAAAATTATTTTTATCTCATTGAACCATATTTTACTTACTAACATTAACCGTGTCTCTCATATTTTCTAAATTCCACTCACAGAAGGGGTAAAATTAAATTTTATGAAAAATTTAGTTTCTTAACTACCAGTTAGTGGTTTCACTATTCATCAAAAAATAAAAGTTTCTATAAAAATACCAAAAATTAGGCCTAAGCTATATTTGATATTATGAATTCAAAAAATATGTCTATTTAACCAAATTCAAAATTTATCAGTTTCATTAATTAATTTAAAAACAATTAATTCTCGTCGTCAAAACAAATAGCGTGTTTTTAAGAGATAATAACTATCAAAAGATTGACACTTGTTTATGTCTGGTTTAAATGTGAAATTACATACAATGAAAAACATTGTATTAAGTGGTAAAAATATATTCTAAATATACTTTAAAACCACAAAAATTAATAATTTATCACTATTAATTATTTCGATTAAAAAGTTGTTTTTAATTAAAATTTAGTAATTTTAACTATTCATCAGAATATGAATGTTTTCCGAAAAGTACCAAAATTTCACGCTAAGCTAATTTAGATATTCTGAATCCGAAAATGAAGTCCATTTTGAAATATAAATTTTATTAAATTTCAAAAAGTGGGTATTAATATTCATAATGGCTAGTTTATATAACATATCGTTGTTTAGTGAAACTCGGTATTGCGTACAACACACGCTGTCGTGGAAGGTCGCGATTGCATGTAATGCAAGCCATGTCAGGGACACATTTTGTGCAAGATCCTTTTGGATTAGCGTACAACACAAGACATTAATGAAATTAAAAAGAATATTTTTCATAAAATTTCGGGGTGTTACATTCTAACCCCCTTAAAATTAATTTCTCCCTCAAAATTTGTCGGGGTTATATATAGTTTACTACTCCAAAGTTTCTTTAATAGAAACCCACATAGTAAAAAGGAATACCAAAACATGGCTTTAAAAACTAAAGTATGAAACGTAACGGTGACCCAAATAAATTAATCATTGGGTTTCCACATAGGAAAACATAGGTGAAAATATGGATATGGAAGAGATATCTAACCATCATTTCTGATGGAGAGTGGTAGAGAACATGGCTATGAAAAAGCCATCAATCACAAAGTCGTGAATTTGTTATGATCTAAGGTACCATCTGATTAATTAGATATAAGAGCACTAGGACAACATTTTTGGTTTTCAATGTCATTTCCCTAAAGTTGAAAATTTTGAAATAGAAGAAATTCTTGCTTGATTTTGGTACAATCTCACTATTGTTTGTGCTTTGAATAATTTCCACTTCATATCTTAAAGAAATTAAGTTTAATTTGTTATTCTTGAAGTGTTATTAGATCATGTGATAGAATAACGGGTCATTCCATCTGTCTCAAACAAAAGGTTAGCAAAAGTTATTAAATATACATAAGTCGATCTATAGTGAGATTAATCATATATGGTTTCTAAAATGGACTTATACATCATATATCATACTGCTTAATATAATAAAACTAGTTTCTACCAAACATGGACTTTTTTTAGGCTAGTGGTAGGTGATAAAGGCTAGTCGCACTTCAGTTGTGGGTTCGATTCCCACAGCCCTGTCTGACGCAATGGGCTGTCGCCTGTCCTGCAGGTTGTCCTTTTTTTAAAACTACATTACTATAACATCCCATCAATAATATAGAAAAAAGTTCTATCCTTAAAAAATACTATCTTATGTACAACATAATCTATTCTAATCTTTATCTAAAATACCTCGGTCCAAGCTCATATCATATAGAAAATGATTACTTGAAATGTCATCAACCAACCATCATTTATCCCCCATTATCTTGTTGGTCACATTCTAATCATGTGAAAACCATAATCATGTATTATCTTGAAAAATAAATACCCATTAAACCTTAGTGAAAACATGAATGCTGTAAAAAGTTAACTCTTTCCACATACCAAAATCTAAAAATTATATATACTAAAACCATGATATAACCTTCTCCGTATATCAGTCATGAGCTCATGAATACTATAAAACATTTAATTTTCTCCTTATCCCATTATTATGTGCATATCATCTACTTTCCAAAAATACTGGTACCATTCATCACACACATTCAAAACATAAGGAAAGAAAATAGTGTAACAACCCTTAGATGTCTCTTTACTCTATAGTACCATGATATTAATTATACAACATTACACTTGATAAACATGTAATCATCACACTACCTTCTTAAACCATTGATCGATATTCAACAATTCATTCATCTCACATATCATTTGTAGTCTCTTCATCATCATCTACATAAATATTACCCATACGACCATACTGATTCTCTTCATGAGACTTTCCCTTAGGGCATTGGTTTTCATAATTCCCATACATTCTACATTTAAAACATTTAACCATTTTTGATGTCGTAAAAATACCATTATCCTCATCCATGGTGTTAACTGAACCTTTTCCTTTGCACTTACTGGCTTTATGTCCTTATTTTCCACACCCAAAGCATCTTCCAGTTCCTTTGAAACATTATCCATGATTCCTCTTCCCACATGATTTACATAGGGGAAATTCAACTTTCTTTCCTCTATGATCATCATGAAACTCCATCTTTCTTTTATTAGCCGAGTCAGGAAACTTACCAAATTTGAGTTTATTGATCATATTATGAGATTGATGATTTTCCATAATAATAAATTTTGGACTTCCAAATCCCAATTCATTTGGTTTCTCATGAAAAATATCATTCTGTTGTCCATCATATCCTCCATTATCGTGAATCATCTTGTTTCCAGCCATTTTCTAAAACCCAAAAAGAACAGTGTGAGAGGAAAAAATCATAATAAAGGGGGAGTAAATTCAATATCTAACATATTAGGTTTAATCTAATATCGTTACCATAATTCTAGTACTATAACCTATACTTATACTTAACCTTAGGGACATCTATAGACATACCTTAGAAATATCTCTAGGGATCTCACTAATGTTCTCGATTCTAGTTTCCAAAGGTTGACTAAACCTTTCCTCAGATACCAACTGTAGATACCCGAAGCATGACGTACATGGACATTACATTACTTTTGCGGAATACTTAGTATATAACAAAAATAGACACACAAGGACCGTAATATTTTAGTGTCTTTGGAAACTCAGAATATAATCTTCTAATCGTGGTGAATGATCATCAACATATCCCATAAAGATATTCCCCTTTTCTTCTTACCTAAAACCTTTCATTATATCCTGGTGAAAAGAAAACAATAAAAGGGGTGAGCTCAAATGGCCAGTAAGGGTAAACATAGAGAATATAAAACAATCCATAATCATTTGAATGCAAAAACTTAAACATAAAATCGAATCATTAAAATCTTGAGCAATGACATGAATCATGGTAGTACGTAAGGAATATATCATAAGGAAACATAAATCATGATAAAATATCATGGGAATAAAACATGTAATTGTGGAAACCATTCAGCACTTGTTATTATTTCCAAAGTAGACAGGGCATCGCTGCCAAGACCATCTTAGTGGACAAAGTCCCTTTCTGAATCGATTTCACTCCTCGTTTCAGTCCTGTAACACTGAACATGATTAACTTACCTTTCCAACCATGTCTATCTCATGAGATATAAATCTTTACCCAATTCATTGGAGGGAGATATAGGTCCTACCCATCTCATAATGAAATCATTCTTACTTGCGCCACAAAATAAACATACATCATTCATAAAAACCCAATAAATAAAATTGTTTTCATAAACATCATCCCATCATCACATAATCCATATAAAATAAATTGATATCATTTCATAATAAGAGAAGTGAAACCATGTAAATCATAGATACATTGTACTTGAAACATACACATATGAAATAGTGTCATCTTAGATAAAAAATGGTTTTGATAAAACACTTGAAATGAATTCTTGAGGAAAATATCCTTTTTTCTTCAAAATCATTTTATTTTCAAAAAATGTCATTCAATTTTAAAAGAAAAGGATTTTGTTGAAAGTCGTCATGAAATCTTTTGGAGGAAGCTTTATGAAAACAAGGCTTTATAAAACTGTAAAAATCCTTTCATGTCGTACATGTTAAAAAAAACATTCTCCTCATACTTTTGTCGGAAAAGTCAAAAAGTACCTTGTAGGGTAAATAAAAGAAAGATTCCTTCCATACCATTAGGTAAATGTCAAAATGGGTAAAAAGGACATTAAACATACATGAAAACATTTTTTGGAAACATGGACATGGATGATAACAATAACCCCATTAAATACTTACGAATAAACAATCTCAGATAAGAACGAGATTGGAATAGTTATCTGTTACCATAGGTATGATATGCTTCGTACATATCTGAACCTCCTGTATAATTATTTAAATAATGTCATTGACTTATTAAAGTATCATATTCATTGTTATGATATCATATATGTTTCACTTATGACTTTATATTACCCGTTATTTTGTAAATTCAATGTTAAAGAGCGTTTTGGGTAAATTCGTTTCATTTGTCGTTCGTGTATTGAAATGTAATTATTCATATGATTACATAGATCACGATTACTTAATTCCAGAATATAAAACATGATTTATATATAATATATATTCAGAATATACATATATATATAATAGATCGATAAATGGAAAGAAATACACCGTTCAAAGAGACGGTAGGCCGTATGTACGCATGAATGTTGTTTTCGTTTTACTCATTGAATTGAATGGAATTAATTGGATGACATACATATATATATATATATATATATATATATCCAGTATCATTATTATGTCATATATTTCATGATTACTTATTATATATACTTTATAATAATTTATGAATGGTTAATCATTGAGAATGAATCTCATCGCGTCGTGGAGATGGTATTCCGTACGTATGTACGAGCGACGATATCATTCCCATGATCGTGGAATTTAATTGGAGTGTATGTATACTATTGTAGAATCAATACTACTTTAAAATAATCATATATAGTTATTTATTTTCACCATTATACCCATCCAAGTAAGGTGGTGGTGGAAAATAGATTACACCACGGCGTGGAGACGGTATTCCGTACGTACGCACGCGCGGTGATTTCATTTTCTGTAGGATGGATAGACGGTGAAATAGGGTTTTTTCATACTTATAATAACATATCAGTATATTATTGATACTGATGTTATTACTTCATAATGACACAACTAAATAATAAGTAGTGGAAGAAGAAATAAAGTTGAAAGAATCGGTAACGAACATTACCTCTTCTTTGAAGCACCTCTTTGAGACATCCTTTTAGGGCACTAAAATTGGTCTTTGAAGAAGCCCAATAACTCTAGGATGTTTCAAGGGAAGTGGATAAGATAATTTTTCAGGGGTTGGATGATATTGAAGGATCAAAGTGGTGTGAGGAAGAGAGGGAGGAGGTGCCCTTTTATAAGGGAGGAGAGGGGTACCTTTGGAATAACTAAAATTATTATTTTATTATAAAGACATATTCGGTTTTTAATAGCTCCAAATTGATTTATTTCAAATATAAGGTGGGGATGGGTCGAATTACTCTCATATAATAGAATTTAGACACGTTTAGGTCATTATATTAACCATAACGTTTAGTTTTAACTCTTAGTTAATTAGGTTGACATTTACCATGTCACTTTGTATTTTTATATTATATAGTTAATAAACTTAACATATACATCCAAGAGACTCCCAAGTGATCCATTAATGATACACCTATCATGATATAAGTATCGTGGCTGAAAATTTTATTTTTAGGAATATAATAACAATTAATAATATAATATTTGTTTTAAAGACTATTTTATGTCAATTTTCACACTATTTGGTAATTGATTTTTGTGAAACTCATAAAAGAATAATTAGTTCAAAATAAGTTAATTAAATCAATAATAACATGATATATTAACATATAAAATTATTTTAATTCATTAAAAGTCTCCGATTACATTTATTTGGGTATTTATAACATCAATGATGTCAATATTTCATTAATAAGATAATTACTGCATCATCATTGTGTCATAAAAAAATTAAATTATTTTAAGTCTAAAAATTACAAATAAAAAACCATTATTTATTAAATCTTTTTAGATTTCTAATTCATATTTATAGTCGAATTTAACTTATGTATAACTATATATTAAAAATTATTTACTTATTAAACATTGATTTTTAACTATTTTGATCCTTTTTTAAATAAATTAATATTAAATGTCCTAATCTAATACAAGTGGGCCTAAATGGTCATATTTTATTCATAAGGTTGTTTTTGGTCGAATTAAACATATCCAATAGAATTAAGACATTTTTTAGGGTAATAATAATATCATTTTTACCCTTAATTACCCTATTTACTTTTAACCGTGGTAAATAAAAGTAAAAGTTACTATTCACCAAAAATTATTTTTATCTCATTGAACCTCATTATACTTAATAACATCAACCGTGTCTCTCGTATTTTCGAAATTCCACTCATAGAAGTGGTAAAATTATGTTTTATGAAAAATTCTGTTTTTTAACTACCACTTAGTGGTTTCACTATTAATCAAAAAATGAAAGTTTCCAGAAAAAGACCAAAAATTAGGCCTAAGCTATATTTGATATTATGAATTCAAAAATGATGTCTATTTTACCAAATTCAAAACATATCAGTTTCATTAATTAATTTAAAAAAGTAATTGTCGTCGTCAAAACAAATACTGTGTTTTTAACAGATAATAACTATCAAAAGATTGACACTTGTTTATGTCTGGTTTAAATGTGAAATTACATCTAATGACCAACATTGTATTAAATGGTTAAAATATATTTTTAATATACATTACGACAACTAAAAGTAATAATTTATCACTATTAATTATTTCGATTAAAAAAGTTGTTTTTAATTAAAATTTATTCATTTTCACTATTCATCTAAATAGGAAAGTTATCCGAAAAGTACCAAAATTTCACCCTAAGCTAATTTCGATATACCGAATCCAAAAATGAAGTCCATTTTGAAAGATAAATTTTATAAAATTTCAAAAAGTTGGTATTAATATTCATAATGGCTAGTTTATATAACATATCGTTGTTTAGCGATACTCGGTATTGCGTACAACACACGCTATCGTGGAAGGTCGCGATTGAATGTAATGCAAGCCATGTCAGGGATACGTGTTGTGCCAGATCCATTTGGTGTAGTGTACAACACAAGACATTAATGAAATTAAAAATAATATTTTTCATAAAATCTCGGGGTGTTACAGGGTAGTTCTTTTCGTTGGGTTGTAATTGGAGAGCCCCATAATCTAATAAATATATCCCATTAATTATAACAATATCCAAGAACATACATGATGTTTAGAAGTAAAATTAAT
>CAUJRU010003768.1:0-33302 GCA_963277665.1 Viscum album | reverse complement strand
CCATCATGTTGTGTTATCATGTTTTTGGGCTTGTTTAGTGACAATAAATCTGTACCCATTGATAACAATTGATTTACAGTCACGAACCACGGTATTAGGACCAAAATCCAAAGCTCTTATTTCCTCAGAGACAGAGTCAGCAGACAAACTCAATACCTGCAATATAAATGACAGTTAATAATAAGTAAATATTCAAATTATTAATTTAAACAGTATTATTTTTACCTTCAATTGTAACCAAGGAGAAAACTCTTTGCTATGAAAAGTCTCTCTCCTTCTCAAAAGATAAAGAACGATGCTTCCTATTTATCATTGTTTTATGTTTCCCTGTAGATAAAAAAATATGAATAGTTTAACAGATATATATGTAAGATATACATATTCAATTTTGTTACCTGATATAGTCATCGAACAAATCACAGTTGAACAAAACTGTGCGATGTGCCATCTCCCGCTCTTCAATGGCTTAATGTCTTCAATGTATATGATCCAGGAATTCCTCCTGTTTGAGGAAGTGATGGAAAACTGGGTTCAATTTTCCTCATATTGTTCTTCTTCATTTCTCATTGGTCTGTTCACTCTTGTTGCAAGATCAGACAAATACATTGAACAGAAATCCATACATTCTTGAGCTAAGTAACCGTTCACGATAGAACCTTCGGGATGATTCTTGTTTCAAACATAAGACTTTAATGTGAACATATTTCTTTCAGTTGGATACATCCAACGAAAAGAAAAAGGTCCTCTGAGAAGTAATTCAGTTGGAATATGGACAGTCAGATGCAGCATGTATGTGAAAAATGATGGGGGAAATATTTTCTACAACTCACACAATATTAATGGGGCATCTGTCAACATTTTTTGCAAGAAAGACTTGGACAACTTCTTAGCACAAAGATCTCTAAACAAATGGCACAACCGAATGACACCCACCCTTACATTATTGGACAAAAGATGACAGATTGCTATTGGAAGCAACTCATGCAGTAGAACGTGATAATCATGAGTCTTCAAAGATTTTAGCTTCAACTCTCTTCTGTTGATCCGTTTAGATATGTTGCTTGAATAGCCATCAGGAACTCTAATTGTCTCTAATACATCCAAAAATTGTTTTTTTTTTTCAATAGGTGTCATCACATAAGAAGCACATGGAAGTTTCCATTTATTTTCACTGATACGCATAGGATGCAATTCCTGGTCTGATGCCCCAATCCACCAAGTCACGTCGAGATCGTAAATCATATTTTGTCTTCCCTTGACATTTAGGAAGAACTGAAAACAACATTTCACATATATCTTTTCAATATGCATTACGTCTAAGCAATGACGTAGCAAATTGGTTGACCAATAAGGCAAATCAAAAAAGATACTCCTCTTCCTCCAATTGTAATAGGTTTCTGTGGAAACATTCTTTCTCTTTCCAGATGTCATTTTACCCTTCCCGAACGAAAAACTGAAATCTTTCAATTCATTAAAGCACATCAGTTTCAGACATACGCTGAGGTGGATCATCAGTCTCTATATTATTATCAAATCTTCGACGATTCATTCTATATGGATGATCCTTTGGCAAAAATCGTCGATGTCCCATAAACTGAAACTACAATGATGGTTCAGTCTTCTGGATCGTGTATTCTTCATATGAACTGGACATGATAGTTTTCCCTTCGTTCTCCATCCAGACATCATTGCATAAGCCAGAAAATCATTGATCGTCCACATAAGTGCAACACGCATCTGAAATATGTCTTTCGAACATGCATCGTATGTGCGCACACCCCACATCCCAAAGAAGTTTCAACTCTTTTATTAAAGGTTGAATATATACATCAATATCAATGCCGAGATCAGAAGGACCAGATATGAGTATACTCATGAAAGTGAAAGATTTTTTCATACACAACCATGGGGAAGATTATAAATGTGTATAAAAAACTAGCCATGTGCTGTGCGAAGTAAGCATCTTCCCAAACGGATTAAAACCGTCGCATGAAAGACCCAGCCTCACATTATGCACGTCAGCTGCAAAATCAGGATGTCGAGCATCAAATCTCTTCCATGCAAATCCATCTGCAGGATGAACCAACTCATGAATAGTCTTCTTTCTCTTGGTATCATGCCATCTCATTTTTATTGATATGTCATCAGACATAAAAAGATTCTGGAGTCTGGGGATCAATAGAAAGTGCACATTACTTTCTATGGAACGCGGATGGTGTTCCATCAGATTTTGACTTCCAGCGGGATGTGCCACATTTTATACATTAATTTCGTTCAGCAGTTTCTTCCCAGAATAAACTTCAATCTTTTGGGCAAGCATGAATTTTGGTTCTGGAAATCCCAAGTTCTTCAACTAACTTCCATGCCATATAAGTGGTTTGAGGGAATATCTGCATTATCTGGAAGTAAATCCTTCAAGAGGGTAAGAATTTAATTGATTGTTGTATTAGAAATCTCATACAATGTTTTTCCATGAAACAATCGGATTAAAAATTCAGCTTTTTCATTTTATCGCATTGTCGATATACTGAGTCGTGGCAGCATCATTCAATTTATTCACCCTATCAATATCATTATTTTCACTAGATGCAACAGTTGTCCTCATATCGACGTCTTCTTGAGTCGAAATCCTTTCTTTTTCATGATGACGAATAAACGGAAACCGATCATCTAACAAATTCTCCATTCCAGTCCTTTCATTTCGATCATCACCAATTTGAGATTTCATTTTCTCCCCATTGTGATACCACACAATGTAGTTTGCTTGAAAACCATTTTTGGTTATGTGGTAGCTGACTTCTTCACGACTCAACCAAGGTCTACCAACACAATTGGAACATGGGCAGTGTATGCGACCACTATCTGAAGCATTGTGAAATGCAAAATCTATAAAGCTCTCCAAATTGTTTTGAAAATCGCTTGAGATACGATCGGTTTCATACATCCAACTTTTTTCCATTCTGTAAAAAGAATTCATATAAGTCATTTTGTCATAAACAATCCAATAGGATTGAACTTTAATAGAAAATACATTTAAGTAAACGATAAAGGAAGAAAATAATCATGGTATCAACTACACATGTTAAAAAAACATACTAATGTGTTATTGAAAAAATGTAAAACCAACAAGAACTTAATGTGTTATCACATCCGAGCATGCTTCATCCCATAACCATATTAGTAGGGTAACCTTATATGCGATTTACCTTTTTGAATTAATATGCACTTCCTCACCAGGTACCTGAGTAGATTTCATAGATATAATCATCTCACATCCTGTAAGGCTTCCATTATGTATGATCTGCAGAATAATTTGAGTGATCATGAATCATGCATGGGATCTTCCCATGATCACTATAGATTATGAGAAGGAATTATGATAGGTCACGTGAAGAACATCAAACACATATTTTAGATAATTTGAGACATAATATAATAAAATAATGTATAAATCTATGGAATTTGGGATAAAAGGATGGATGAAATACTAAAATATGGGAGACTAAGGTGAAGGAAATATATGTTGACCCAAATGTTCATAACATGCATCACCTATGAAATTTTATTGCACTAGGAAATTTCATCATGTTCACAATACATTCCATTGGAAACCTATTTTGATCATTTGATGTCCCCTTGACATGTCAAATAAAATCAGATGACACCCATGAATATGCCACCCTTGTAATGAAAAGCCTTTAGTTCTCACCATACAGAATACATGTTTTCCAATAGATATGTATCTCTTATATAGGGGAATCAATAAATATTATCTCAGTCTCAAATTAAATGTCAGGAATGTTAGATGGCTCCCTTAACACCCTCCAGGAACACCAACTAGGTCATGTGATGTCCTCAAATCATGTCACTATGGACATAAATCACCCTTCAAGACATGTCACACTGACTCTAGAGTTTCCCTCCCAGTGTGTCAAACATGTCTTTTGATGAAAATGGAGAAGATCACCAAAATCAAGAGATTCCCTATAGGCATTACATCCATGATCATGAAATTCCTTCTAGGATCAACCAATCAGGACTTGTGATGTCCTCCAAACATTCCATCCTTGATCATTAGAGAAACATCAGACAATCCACCGTACCCCCTGGACACCCCGTACCCCCCTGGGATAGCCCCGCCCACCCTCCTAAATAGCCTACACCCCCTCCCCTGCAACCCCACCACCACCACCTAGACATACCACCCCCCGGGACACCCCACACACCCCTCCCCCACCAGGACACCCCACCCAGACCCCTAGGACAACCCACACCCCCTAGACAGCCCCGCCCACCCCCGTGGACAGCCTTTCCCACCCCCATGCACAGCCCCAGCCCACCCCCGTGGACAACCCACCCACCCCTGTGGACACCCCCTACCCCCTAGACATCCCAACCACCCCCGTGGATAGCCCACCCACCCCCTGGACACACCTTCTCCCTATGGACATCCCCCACCCCCTTAGATAGCCCACCCACCCCCCTGGACACCCCTACCCCCCGTGGCCAGCCCACCCACCCCACGTGGCCAGCCCGCCCACCCCTCCTTGACAGCCCGACAACCCCCGTGGACAGCACGTCCACCCTTGTGGACAGCCCGCCCACCCCCGTACCCCCCTGGACACCCCGTACCCCCCCCTGGATAGCCCTTCCCACCCTCCCAAACAGCCCACACCGCCCTCCCCTGCAACCCCACCACCACCACCTAGACATACCACCCCCCTGGAATGTGTAGAAATAACATAAAAATATATGATATATAGATATCACAAAATACTCAACCTATGGGTTCACATTAACTAAATAATCACACAATTCACTACTACCATAAAACACATAAACCACACCACCACCACACAAGACGCATAGCATTTCTCACATTCATTTATAATCCACTTCATTCACACTTACATTGTCCATTCATTTAATGTTAAATTAATTAAATCCATTTACCACACATCCATTTCTATTCCATCTCATTTATTTGATATTTTTTTTTGTTTTAACAGCATAATTTATTCCATAGATATACAGGAAACTAATAAAACCACCACACAAAAACTCACCATCTCACAATAAACATCGACACCATGTTACATCGACCAACCATCTCACCAAAACAACCACATATCACAATAAAAATATTTCACATCACAAACCACCGCACAATCAAAACCACCTCACCACATTATACACCACAACATCATCCCACAACACCTCCACACGACACAACACCACTACACATCATGACTATCATACAACTTCACATGACACATCCATGCCCACTAACCATCACATTACAACCCCACATATCACAAAGCCCAACTGGTCACCTCAATCCCCATAAAACAGCCTACAACATACAATGAAACACAACAAAAAACCTCTCATAGAGGCAACATACCCCAACTTCCACAATTTATTTATTCAAGGTCTTTTATTACATTACCCCTTTATTTAGCATGGACATTATAACACAACTGATATTCTAGGGGAAACTAATTAATTAAGAAAATAATTATTCATTTCCTTATTTTACACCGTGAAATCACATCAAAATACAAACTTAAAACTAAAATATTAGATCAAAAACAATAAAAACAAGGTACCATATGTGTATAAAGAAAACATTACCTGATTTGAGACGATTCAGATGGGTTTTCACCTATTCCTATGGGGGAGTTCGAGAGTAGCAAAGAGCTGCAGCTGGATTGATAACGTAAAACTAAAATACTAGAGCAATAAAAATAAAAATAATAAAGACAAGGGACCATATGTGTATAAACAAAAAATTACTTGATTTGAGATGATTCAAATGGGTTTTCACCTATTCGGATGGGGGATTTGCAGAGTAGCAGAGAGCTGGAGGTGGATTGATAACTTAAAACTAAAATACTAAAGCAATAACAATAAAAATAAGGAAGTATATGTGTATAAATGAAAAGATACCTGATTTCAGATGGTTTTCACCTCTTCGGATAGGGGATTTCGCGAGAGGAGAGTGGTTGAGCGGATGAAATTAGGTTTCTGTGCCAATGGGGGAGAGCAGCCCCGTGGCTGGATTTGGGGGAAATAATTCCCAATGGTTTTTAAGAACCATTGGGAAAGAGATTCTAAGGACCCCTTTACCAACGGTTTGAGGAAACCGTTGGCAAAGGGGTGACCCTTTCCCAACGGTTCAACAAAACCGTTGGTAAAGGGGTGGCTTTTCCCAACGGTTTCAGTGAACCGTTGGGAAAGGCTTTCTTAATCCTTCAAGCCCAACAGTTTTAGCAAACCGTTGGTAAACACCCGTTGGGAAAAACATCATTTCCAGTAGTGATAATATTTATAAACTCAATTACGCAATGATTTTATTAAACAAACACCCTACACCCAACGTCACTCTAGTCATGATTGTCTACCCATGCTGTAAGTACATTAACAAAAACAGAAACACTGGTCGACTAGGACTGGCACACGAAATTTCCCACCAATCATATCTTTTGTAAAAAACACAAGCACAAAATATTATTATAGAATTATGATGGCATAATCATTCCTCTAACTCTTAACTTATGAAAATATCATTCCAAGATCACAAAACAAGTGTAAATCAAGCTCAATGATTATAAGTTAATCTAAAAAATTTCCAAAATCTCGCATGATTTTTTCCGTTGAACAAAATAGACATTTACCTATAAGGTTTTTAGTAAATATTTACTCTTTAGGTATCCTTAATAGTCCTATAGAACAACCCTCACAATTGGGTCAATGGGTTGAACGACCTATCACAAACGATCAAAACCTCTCAATATATGTTAGTGATCACAACATCCTATGTGGTTCAAATCTCATAATGATGCCTATAAAGAATAGATCTGCATAAAGATTCTTTAGAAGGTACATCAACTAATAGGTCACAAAACCATCATAAAGAGAAATTGAACTAGAACTCAATGGGAATTCATATTTGGAAATACACACTGGTGGCCCAGTTCATAAGAAAAATCTGTGTATCCTTCAGAATCGAAATCATTATTCTAACTATATAACCATATACCTTTGAAAAAACACCCTACAATGGGTTCTACAGAAAGGTATCATGTTCCATATCATCCTACTAGGCATAAACACCCACTGTGCAAGAGGACTGAGTCATCAGTATCACAAAAAAATTCCCCAATATTGATCCACATAACCTGACATCAGATTTAATTAAATATTTAAACAAGACCACCTAAATATGACTCAATCATTTGTAACATTGATCAATTGTAGTAATATATGATGTGAATCATTAGTTACAACTATTATTCAAGAGACACGTCTTACCTTGGTCATTCATGATCCAGAATCCATTCCAATAATCATTCCAATGGAAAATATCTAAATATACATTGTAAATAATAAAATTCAGACAACATCTATGCCTTTCCAATAAAAAATTCATATACAATTATAACTTCATAGATTCGAACAACAATACCAACACATGGGAAAACTGAATTCTTACATGAACAAGTGTTATCGATGCACTAGTCCATTATCAATCACTGGTTCTCACAAATTCCAAATAATCATATCTACCATGTCCTAAATAGTATATGCACATAATAGAGCACATTTGATACTACTTTTAACATCTCTACATTTATTACACTAGTCTCGTTCTCATGTCTGGTGGGTTATAAGTCATCTTGTGCACCTCCATGTACTACAGAGGTTTCTAACTAGTAGTGATGGCCTAGTGTATTACAATTGGGAGACTATTTTCTCATTCCGGAGTAATAAAACATCAAAAAGTATCTAATTATCATACAGATAAGAAGAAAATCGGGCGCGGAAGTAGTATAAATATAGATATATAACATTGTATAATAATAAAATAAATGCTACAAAATCCTGATTACTAATTCCATAAAATAAAACATTTATCACAGTATAGGGTAATCATATATATTCAGCTATAAAATATAATTTGGAAGTGAATATACATGGATCTACTACTAACTTTGAGTTGGACCTTGAACATGGTCTCTTGACACTGTTGAACAATAGTAGCCGTATTAGAAGAACTCACACAAGATGATCCCATCAAACATGTAACCCTTTTCCAATTCCCCATCCCTCATGAATATCATGCATAACATAGAAAGAAAACATATGGTCTACAAAAACATTTTGGTTCATGTGTAGTTAGGTTAAATAATCTCCTTAGGCCACCCTAAAAGGCATACTATAAATATGATTCTAGAAGTGTATGAAAAAGTAAAAGCTTAGCCATAATTAGAGACTATGAAAAAGGTGTGAAAAATAAATGTGAACCCATAACTGAACACTGCATACATAATCCTAGTAAACTAAGAATGTGCCAACATCGATTTCTATATCTATATATGTATAAAATAATAGTCCCACCCCCATATATATATATAGAAATATGAATTTTCATGAGTTTTTGAATCATGCAATATAAAACTACATTAGTAGTTGACCCATTGGTCTATAATACCAATATACAGGAAATAACATTCAATGTCATTATGATAAATGTCAATCCAAAAATGTCGAGTATCACAAGGTGGATCTATGATTACATAATCGAAATCAATATATGACTTCTTCATCCAATGCTGAAATAGTATCTTACCAAGAAATGTCACCAAAGGGGGATACTCATCCTATAACTAGGTTCACTTGTACTTCTATCTAATCAACAATAAAGATACCATATACAGATGTCCAATCCCTTAATGAATCATTTTTTTATACCGATGTTCAAATTTTTATATAAGGATAAAATATTCTGATGGTCAATCATATGATGACGGATTCCATGGAGTACATACAAACATACTAAAAAGGTCACTAAGTTAGTATCCATGTTACTGAACCCTATAAATCTAGTCCATTGTGTGATCCCTAACTCTAGGTCCATTGGATATCATGACAATTATAATTCAGATAATACCTTAGGGTATGATCCTTAGGCGATTTGTAGAGAACAATCACCTGTGAGACATCAATAAACACCCCTAGAGTCTCCTACCTGATCAAGGAGATCGTAATCGTAGAGATCTTTGTTTGAGGAGATCATAAACATCCCCACAACTAGGAATATCACAATAATCCATTAGTGTTGGGCCTTTATACCCATAAAAATATATCTCATTAGTGAGGCCCTAGTTAATAACCCTCGAGTCTTCTAACTGATTCAGGAGAGTGTAATCATCTTAATCATAGGAATATGAGAGATTAATCATACCCACTACATAAGATTATGAAATTAGTTTGTATACGGAATTCCTACAATATGGAACCTGAATATAAATCAAGGAATACTAGTCAAAATTTGACGATCAATAGTTAGATACCAGGAAAAACCTCTAGAAATCCCAAAAATATATATATAAAAATATATATACATACCTGATCAATAGCCGAGTCCCATTTAGTACCACTAGGTATACCAATCAATATAAAAATTAATTGATTTTATAAGATGGATGCCATCTATTATGAATTAGGCATCACAAAAAGATATACATATCCGTGGAAGAAAGTGAGGTTATCCCAAAAAATGAAAGACGCATTACGACCAAATCCAAATACACCAACCATGAAGCACATTCAGTATACTTTTATTCATCAATAATAACAATGTCACAGAATAATTAATGAGTGAGGGTTTGCCTAACTCATAACTCAGCAACCAAGCCACACCCCAAAAGACATACTAGTTTTTATGGTTTCTAAAGTAAAACACACTACCACCTCTTTCTAAACCCGTCATAAAAATAATGGTTGGTAAAACAGGGGGAACCCAGTAGGTCCCTCAACAAAAACACTACATAGAAATCCAACCATGTATTATCTATTATAAAAAAAGTAAATAAATCATATATGGGATCTTTTTCTATATAATTTTAATGGGTAATCCTACATAGGATCCTCAAATAGGTTACAAATAGGGGCATCAAAAAAATAATCCTCAAAATGACACACTTGTGAGGGATATTATAAGTGAATCCATAAAGAAGAAAAAAATGACATCCCTCAAGGTATCCTTCACAAATAGTTAAATGATAGAGTCATTTTGCATTGAATTCTCCACCATAATTGTTCTCACATTCTCTCAAGATAGAAGGGAACATCTAACAAGAGAGACCTCCTCAATGGAAACCCATTAAGGAATTTACCATTGGATATATATTTCATATCATCTATGAAAAATGTTTTAAACTAGATTTTATAAAAACCCAACTTATCATTCATACCAAGTATCATTCTCATGGGACGACTGAATTAGATATCTAGAGGAAGAACCTCTCTATATGGATTCAATCCCCAAAACACCCGTTAGGTGTCAGCATAACTCTCCATAGATTTCACCATCACAATGAAAACACAAATAATCTCTTAATGAAAAAATCTTGAGATTAATTTTTTAATTCAAGGAATGAAATGTCAAAAACCCACAAAGTGTTGAGGAGGGGTAGTACATAGTGAGTTAGACTTGGTACACAGTTTGTACTCCCAATGCACCACATGGGCATGTACTCCCACCTGCCTGGGGATATAGAATCCCCAGGTACATGTTATTCATGGTGGGTACATAGTATGTTACAATCATGTGGTACCTTCCCATGTCCCTCAACTGGACTAGTGGTTTACCTAGCTATTCTGGGTAATTATAAAAGACATGCTACCCACATAGGGGCCATTTGTGTACACGATGTAGTGATGTACCCTTAAATGGGTAGTTGGGCCCTAGTACCCACCAACACGGTAGTGTACTGATACACAGTGTATATACCTTTATGCATACCATGTAGTCGTTAAATCTCCTTTTCCATAGACAGGAAGAACCCACGATGTATCCCCTAGACAATTGGCCATGTATGCTGGTTTTCCCAAATGGAAAACCCTCAGATTACAAGAATCCCATATTTTCATTACCAAACACACAAATCTGGACAATTGTGTTCAAATTAAATTATAATATGTCTATATAATTAGTAAATCGAATACCTGTATAGATTTGAGGAGAAATCATAAATGGGACTACCATTGGGTAGAATCTACCAATGATTTTCTCAAAACCATAATCCAGAGCGGTCATACAACGATCTATCATATTGAGGGATTGATGATGGTGCCACTATTCACTTACCTCTCCCAAAATCCCTCTTTATTTCCCCATACACCTCTTTTCTCTGTTGTTCTAGTGACGTATTAGGATCCGTCGGAGAGGTGTGCATGAGAAAGGGGAATACAGATAAAAAATTAATTAATAAAATAAAATTAGTAAAATAAAAAGAAATTCAAAAGGGGACACCCACATACGTAATTACCAACTATATTTTATGATTAAAATAGGATAAAATCTATGTCTGTTGTCATCGGAAGAGATGTAATCTCAAAATAATTCTTTATTTGGATGAGACAGTCGAATAAAAAGGCACAATCAATTTATAATTTAATCATTAAATATTCAATATTAATTAATCCACCAAAAATAGAATGATTTTGATTTATATCAAACTCTTATACTAGTAAAATAACATAATATGACACCAATAGTGTGGTTATTGTTAATTTAAAATAATTTTGTTGGGGAAAATAAAATTTTACCCAATTATGATGATCTGATAGAAAAAATTAAAATTTATGCTCAGAACTATAGTATGAAAAAGCAAGATACGTTACATTAAAAAACAATTGAAATTTAATATAACCCTAAATACATATAAATGATTCATTAAAACTATTTTTAGTATCTTTTTAATAACTTTTACTTGATAATGCATAAAATAACAATTAAAAATATATAAAAACAATTTTAAAATACATTATTTTGAAGAAATACAAATTTCTAAATGTATAATGAATAACTTTATATAAATCTTATTATATATTTAAATAAAGAATATTCATGATATAAAATATTAATGAAAACTATATGGACCTCATAAATATAATATATGTTCATTATTTAACATCTGTCTCAATGAAGGAAATTTGAGACAAAAGTTCTTTACCGATTTGGTTTCATTTGAACCGTAATAAATATGAAATAGAGATCATAAAATGCATATATAAATACCCATAAAATTATGTATAATAATAATAGAATAAATTAATGGTATTTATACATACTAAACATAATAAATTATTATTTTATAATACAAGTGTCCTACAAAAACAAATGTGAGACATAAATCCCTTACCTTAAGTATTGGATCCATACGCACATGTTAAAACCTCATGTATAATTAATATAAGTATAAAATAAATTTAAAATATAATAATGGACATATATATATCATATATTATATTTTATTACATTATATTACAATTTTTTTTATTATTCCATGTTAATGTTATGTTTTGTGTAGTAATCGCTTTGGTTCTCACTCATGCTTTCACTTAATATATTTGTCCATCGTAAATAGTTCATGATTTCAACATCTATATAAATATTTCAATGATATTATAATCATATATAATTATTTCTATAAGTTTTGTCATAATGACTCGTTAATGATATAGATATAATAAAATACATCATTCATGTTGATGATATACCATACGCACCTTTGAACGATATTTTCATATTCATTTTGGGTTAAATGATTGGAACGAATATGATATATAGCTATTAAAAATAATTTTGATGCCATTAATATATATATATATATAATTCATCCTTTTTACCACCCATGAAAAATATTTTTGAATAACAAATAACATTACATCGTGGAGATGATATGGCATACGTAAAAACATGTTACATTATAAGATTCCCAAAAAATTAGATGGTAATAAGGTATTCATGATATTATAAATTGATTAGTATAATTATATCCTAAAAACCATATATATCATATAAAAGTATATTTTCTATCATAATTCTTAACCATTAGAGGTGGTGATGTAAAAAGGAACAGAATCCTTTCGTGATGCAGAAGTTCACCATACAAAAGAATGGTAAGTTTGATACCTATAAGATGAAAGTGTGTGTTTATGAAAGCCGATAACATAACATAACAAAATATAAATACATTTTGGATACCTATCCCATTATGTGTTCTTGGAATATGTTTAATTGATGTGGAGGAGAAATCAAATAAATTTAATGAGCTTGAGGAATGATGTTACCTCCCCATTGGGTAACTCATTTTGGATTGAAGGAAAGGGAATACTTGGAAGTCATTCTACCCAAAGGATGTACCAACGAGTATATGAGGTATCTTTGTAAGTGTAATGGGTCGATCATGACAAATAATTATAGGTTTTGAAGTGTTCTCAGTAGAGAAGAAATGGTTCCCTTCTATAAGAGAGAGAAGGGGTACTAAAAAAATTTAAAATATAAATAATATATAATTTTTTTATTAAAAATGGTTATAAAGTGATCTATCACGAATATATGATGGATATGGGTTGAGTTACATTATTAAAATGATATTTAGAATTGATTTTTATTTTTTAATCATTGTATTTTTTAACACCTATTTTAATATTTTAAATTTTACCACGATATCTTCTATTTTACACTTTTTTGGGTAAATATAACGAATATAACTTGAAAAATAATGAATAAATGATATATTAATGAAATATTAGGACATATAAAAATTATTTTTCTAAATAATAGATTTAAAAATAATTTACATAATTTAATAATAAATTATTAGTTTTAAATATCAATAATATAATTTTTGAAACTATTTATTACCTGGCATTATAATAGTTTCTAGAAAATATGATATCTAATAGAAAAATAATTTATCAGAACACCAATATGTCAAATTCCTCAATAAAATTAGTGTGTAGAATTATTTATATAAAAAAAATTATTTTTATATTTTTAATATTATTTATTTGATTGTTCCATTATTAAAATAATTCATCTATCATCATTTAGTCAAAATATTAGGGAATTATATTATCAGTAAAAATTATAAATAAATAACCATTATGCATAAAATAATCTTATATTACAAGATATATTCATAGGAATATTTATCTTATATATTACCCAATATAAAAAATGACATTTTTAATGAAAATATGAGTATAAAATCTTTAACTATTCATTAAAAAAAATATAAAAAATTTATTACTCTAATAAAAGTTTCATAAAATGATATTATTTTAAAAAAAATTATGATTTTTCTCTAAACCTAGTCATAATATAAAATTAAAAAATGTTTAATTTTAATTATATAATATATATAATACTAATTTTTTCCGTTATTATCTTTTTTACACTAATCTAAGCTAAATAAAACAAATTTCTAAATTATTTATTATGTAAGAAAATTAATTTAATAAAATAGTAATATAAATATAATATTTATCACAACCATTAATTTTTTTTCCGAAATTAAATTCATATAGTTTTAAAATTTTAGTATAACATTAATCACTCAGATGTGGCGACAAAGCGAGTTATTAATGTTAAAAACTAAAAAATATTGAAATGAATTTATAACACCATTAAAAGTAAAATTAATTCAAATGACCTTTATTAGTTTTATTTATCAAAATTATATAAAATTATCTTTTAACACAAAAAATATATTATAAAACTATAAATATTTTTAAATGAATAAAATGTTTTTAAATAAAATAATTTATTTTCCAACATTCCTAAAAAAAGAAAGCATCGTATAAAAATTAAATAAATATACCAAAGTAACATTTTATATATGTCCTTTAAAAAGATTATTATTTTGTCATAAAAAATATAAGTTTCAAAACATTTATATAAATAGTGTTTTCTAGTAAAAGGGGATAAAATTACCATTTTGGTAAAATGTATTCATACATGAAATGATTTTCGTTTATATCATATTGAAATAAAATCTAATAGATAAATATAAAAATGAATTAATGGAATATATACCATATATATGTCATTAATATCATTCATTTTTTTAATTTATATAATTTATTAATATAAAACTACTTTCAGAGAATAAAAATACAAATATTTCCTTAATAAAAAACCTGTATATTTTTTCACTTCTATTTAATTGGTTAGCAAGGAATTTGTATTGTAACACTAATATTTTCTTCTGTTAGTTAATACTATTTATAATCACTAATTTAACAACTTGGTTATATCTAAATATGTTATATAATTATATTTTAATAATATACTGTTGTTCTGTAAAACTCGGCCTGCATATAATGAAATATATCAAAATTACATGATATTGTGCATAATGCAAGTCCAAAATTGGACTACATTTACCGAATGCTCATATAATTGATGTATGTATCATAATTTCAACATGGTTTTAGGTATAACATAAAAAAATAGTGTTATTTGTATAAAATATATTTATTCAACATTATGTATAATTATAAATATTAGATATAATAAATAAATTGAAAATTTTATTTTTAAAAAAATGTCACAATGTTGCACTATATCCCCCCTTAAAATTAATTTCCCTAACAAAATTCATCAGGTTTACCAAATTTATAATAATTTAAATGTCATTTCACAGAAACCCAAATCATCTAAAATAAAAATATAGAACCCTTTTAAAATGGAAATGTTCGAATATAATGGTTATGCAATGAAAGTCACAACTATGTTTCTATGTGGGAGGACATAGTTGACAAATAGTGCATGGAGGGAAATCATATATGTACAGAAGTGTTTTTAAATATCAATTATCACAATAAAGTTGTTCTTCAAAATAATTTTATCAATCATAAAACGATAAAAAAAATCATTAAATATGTAATTTATATCATCAACCATTATAATAATACAAAAAAATATTATATCATGATTTGTTCCTAAATGTTTAAGAATTTTCATGAGAATATGTACACAAATAATTTCAGGAAAACCACAACCTTTGACGTGCCTTTATCAATTTCAACATCATCTATTATTCCATGAAAACTTTTTGAATTTACCATTCTATAAACTTTATAAGATAAGTAGATCCAGAAATAGAATGATATGTGATTTAATCCATAATTATTACCACAGAAATGTTATAATGGGTTATTTAAGCTGGCATAAATACATATATTTGAGGACTATTCTTTAATCTCTATATCCTCATTTGAATATTATTTTAAAATATCTAATAATTATTATCTCTACACTCTTTTTGAATAATGAAAATGAAAAACCAATTGAATTAAGTGAACTAAATCATCCTAATTATTATCATCTATATATAATTATGTATCTTTTGGTTTTCCCATTCAAAAAATTTGAATACCATTATCTAGTATTCTCTTGAAACAAGGTAGTAACCGGAATTTCCAAATATCCTTATTGAAAATATGCATGTTTTATTATTCAAATGTATATTGGATATGTTCATTAAATATAAAAATATTGTAAACACCATAAAAGAAACCATAAGATCCTCTGAATAAGTACTTAATAAGTTCAAAGTTAATTAGTACCGTCCTACTTTATTTGTAAAAATCAATCATCATTTTATCCAAGAAAAACACAATCTTTAAAACAGCTTGAAAACATTAAGGGTAACCTTCCCTTGATCTAAATATTACATTTCTAATACTACATCCACATTCAAAATATCTAATTAAATACGTTATGAAAAAATAATGATGAATATTATTATATATTTCAAGATTCATATAACATAATATTTTAATTTGAAAACATATACAGTGAAATCATCAACATCAATGTTAAAATATTACATGGTGTTCATCAGATTATTCCCAAACTACACTTTCTATAAATATTTAATATGAATAATTTATTATTGGTCTTCAACAAAAATCAAATCATACTTCATACATTTAATTTATTCAATAGATGACTAACATCCACATCACATTCCATTTTCAGTTTCATTTTCCTCAAGAGTATAACAAATAATAGACGATCATTCGGATTCTAGTCATGATATTTTTCACATTGAAAATGAATTTTTATCATTATATAATTTCCACATCTAATATATTCAATGTTAACCCAATTTAGTTTACATCACACAATTGATAAATACCATAAATAATGGGGTGGGGGAAATCATATCACTGTAGAACACCACATAATCATGAAAAACTACTTATAGGTTTTTTAATTCATGAAAATTAATTTTTAATCAACAACACATTAGGTTTATAATAGGTTATTCATATACAAAATCCATTTAAATCCTTTATGATGGTTTGTATGAAGTTTGTGAATTTTAATGGCATATCACCTAGGACTGTCAATACAAGTGTGCAGTAAGGCCCATTTTTATGAAATAGGTTTTTCATGACTCAAGCCCAATAAAACTTTTTAGATTTTTTACCCCTAGGTAAATCTATTCTAGAGTCACATCCACAATTAATATCTACACTATAATTTAATTCTAGGAACTGTGTCACTCTATACTTTACCAAAGAATTTATACATTTTTCTAAACATTAACTCATCTTTACACATAACAATATATACATGCCAAAAAATATACTTAGATATAAAACATTAGATCTAGATAATGATATCACATATGATTTTACAATGTTTTTTTTATATTTTCTTTTATACCGACTATAATGACCCATTGTTTTCATACATGTATATTACATCATTTTGGTAGATGATTTCATATATTGCACAAAAACATTCTTAATGACCATATTAGTTTAGTTCCTTTTAATACAGTGAAATATAAAATAATGGATCATAAATTATCTACATATCCTCCCACCTATTAATTCATTACTAGATCCCTTTTTGACATATCAATATTATTAAATTTCTATTCTCCCTAGGGGAAATCAACCTACGAAATGTTGATATTGGATGCTCAATGAGGATAATAAATGGAGATACATAAGAAAAAATAATGATCATAAGTTTATATGAACAATATATTAACATTATAAGATTATACCCTCAATACCAATGATAATAAATATGATTTATAGAATAAATAATGGTAGTTCATTGGACTAGAATCATAAAGGAAATAAATATCATAGAACATGACATCATATCATTAACAGAATCTTAAAATTGATGCACACACTGAAATGTGTAAATTTGATAACATGTTTATATAATAAAAGACTGTCTCATTAAATTAATGACAGGAAATCAGACCATTTTTAAAATATATGTACAAGAAAACTATATCCATCCATAATATATTTGACATGAATCCCATGTTGATGAATAGAATTGGAGACATGAAATCTGGTGCATGTATAAAATATATACCTCATGGGTTATCAATATTAAACCAATTAATTAGAGAGAGATATAGGTTCCACCATTCAAATAATAAATATCGTACATTTTTTCAAAATAAGAAAATAAAATCATTAATCATATCAAAAACCATAGAATGAAATTGGAATCCAAAAAATTATTCAATCATTAAAAAACCCTTGAAAATGAAATATGATACATAAAAACCATTCCGTAACAAATATAAACCATTAAGGATAGAATTTTTTAGAATTTTCATAATAAGACAGACCAAGTTACAGTTCATGGTATGTGGGATCAATATTTAACTCATGTTTACTTTTCATATAACAATTTTTTCCAATCAAGAATTCAGATGGCACAATATGAAGCGTTATATAGAAAGAGATGTCGCACTCCAACCTATTGGTATGATGTTGGTGAAAAGAAACTCATAGGACCATAACTTGTTGAGAAAACAATGGAAAAAGAGTATTTTATACAAAACCACATAATAGCAGACCAATGTAAGAAGAAGAGCTAAACCGATATCAAAAGGAAGGATTTGGAATTACTTGTAGGACACTATGATTTCATTAAGGTATCTCTTTGGAAGGGTGTTATGAGTTTCTATAAAAGGGTAAATTGATTCCTAGGAACATCAGACCTTTCAAAAATCTAGAACGAATTGGAGTTGTCACTTATCATTTAATAAAATCCTATATGTCTCTCCAAACGTCATGATGGGTACCATGTATCACTATTGATAAAATACATGCCTGACCTAACGCATGTAATCACCTATGGGGAAATTGAACTGGAACCCGATCTGTCTTATTGTGAAGAGTCTGTCAAAATTCATGATACCGGGGAACAAGTGATGACTAGGAAAATGTATTTTAATTTTATTAATTAAAATTCACAAAATTACCAAAACAAAATTTAATAGTAATCCCACTGTTTTGCTGAAAAAGCGAGTTATTAAATATAAAACATGCAATAGATTAAAACATTTTTATATTTAAATTAAATATATAATAACATTTTTTGTCCTATATAAAATTGTATGATAAAATTTTTATCTAGATAATCATTAAAACTAATAATAAGATTAATTTAATGGTAATAATAATTTAATGAAAAGGTTGTATCTAAGTAAAATACACTATTTTTCACTATTCATCAAAATGTAAATCATAGAAAAGTAAATAAAATAGACTAAAAAAAATTTTATATCATTATATATAATAATACTATTATTTTATATAGATAATATATAATATTTCTAACAATTTGATCAAATATAGGATCATCATTAAAAGTATATATGATTTCCCATGTGAAAAATATGTTTTTATGCACGAAATTCATTTTCTTCTTATATTTTGTATATAAAATATATTAGATAAATAAAAAAGATACATAATATAATATATAACATATATATTTAATTAATATAATTTACTAAATATAATTCATTAAATTTATTAAGGATCAATTACTTGGGGAGCATAAAAAACCATTTACAATAAATTTGATATATTTTTTCATTTCTAATTAATTGGTAAAATAATTAATTTATATTAAACAAAATTATATTTTCATAAGTTAGAATATAATATTAATGAAATTTAATTCATCATCTAGTTTATATCTTATTATATTAATTAATAATATTTTATTAGTATACTATGATTTGTTAAAAGTCAGTCATGTGTGTAATGCCTGCTATCATAAGAACTCATTTTTGTGTGTAACACAAGCCAATAATAGTGTTGTATATAACATAATTTAATTTAGGTGAGGTTTTTATTACAATATAAACGTTTCTTTTCATATAAAATAATCTAGACATTTTGTTTTGAATAAAAATTTGATTATTAAATATTGTCTGAAAAGGAAAATATCGAACAATTTAAATTAATTCGAAACTAAAAATTATTTCATAAAATCATAGGGTGTTACATTAAATAGTATGAGTATCCCCATGAATAAATTAATCTAGGAAAAATCACATTGATATGTGATGAAAATATATGGGGCCCTCCCCATCATTGGAAGAAATAAATCCACTACTGAAACTGTCGATTCCACCATACCCATTAGAACCAATTGATAACCCCAAACATAGACTCTCGAATACAATAATGATATAAGAATAATGTAATAGAAGAAATGTGGAATAATATTCTACATAACATTGAAATTTAATTTCACCTAAATCGTCATTGATCATCTATTAATGGAGGTAATGGGGAACAAAATCACATCTTGTACTGTTTACACAATGTACTTCTCACTACAACTATTTTTAGTATCCTAACTACCTTTTCATCATCCAATTATTTCCTAGATCCCCTAGTACATTAAATATTATTTATAACACTTACAAACACATCATGTATACATTTTCAAACAATCAAAACACCATTATTATTCTCAATTCATATATAGGTTCATTCAGAATTGAAGAAAAAATAAAACAATCTCTTCAATTATGACAATACTACAAAATTTGATAATAAAAATCGTTTAATATTCATTTTTACACCATATTATAGGACCTCATTTTTTCTACAATGATAATTCATATTTTAGAATAACCATTAACCCCTATCTAGTACATTAAAATAGATTGTTTTTTGATCCAAATTCTCTCGAAGCACATCTAACAATCTAATAAATATAACTTTCTTAAAACCTAAAAAAAATATTCATTCATTTGTTCCAACCATAATAATTTCATTTGAAGGATAAATTTTTTATTCATCTCATCCATCAAAAAATAAATAAATAAAATTTCATTTGAATATTTACGCAATAGAATAACATGGGTTCTTATATTATCCTAACACAAAAACAAATAATATTTGAGAATACCATTAGAATAACATAAATAGTACCCAAACAATAGAGTATTTGAATTTCCATTTATTCATCATATTTTTGAGGATTGATGAGCTATTAGACTCATGAATCCACCTTATAAAAGGCTAAAAATCTACCAAATTGCATTCCTATGCCCTTATCCAAAATCCAATCATAAAGATGTTTATTACCCAAACTAGTTTAACCAAAGACATGATCACATAATTGTCTCTGGAATATTTTGAACTATGGATCTCCCCACGAATAATTTTATATTTATAAATTCCAATTCCTTATGATGGTACACCTCTTATCATAATTTTGTATTTAAACATACGATTAGATTGAATGATACAATGAAAAAAACTCAATCTAATGTGTGGTTGAATTCAAATTAACCCAAAATTGATTGTTTGTGTTTTATTTTACATGGAATGTATAATTTGACCCTTGAATCTATGCCTATATCATTTTGATGATGTTCTTCATAATGATCCTCCAAAACTGCATCTAGTAGGCTATTACATTGATTCTTTTCTCCTTAAACTGATGCATCAACAAAAACCTATTCTAATTCCTTTTCTGAAGTCATAAAAATATCATTACATGAATTCTCACCAAAGTCCATACATAGAATTTGATGTTGTATCTTATATGAACCACCTTTAAATGATAAATAATAATTATTACAAAACAGAAACCCTGAATCATTTGATGATATACAATACATGGATTTTGGAAATCTAATTCATCCTTAATTCCCAAATATTGTTTTCAACACAAACTATAATTATTCAATTTCCTTGAATTTATCAATGAATATACTCGTTATTTGGACCATTTATTTAATACCATACCCAGTCTAAAACTATTATTCCATGACCAACCATTGGATTTCAAATCCCTTCACACATGAGTGTCATATATTAGCTACCAATTCCCCACTCAACACCATATGAAACATATTTTTTGAAATTTAAATTAAAAGGTAAAGTGAAATTACAACCAAATCCCGGTCCATTTAATGACATAATTCCAAAGTGCGGAAAAATTATCTCCTCTATGAGAACTAACATAACATCATCTCTAATACGTTACTGCTTCCCATCAATATTTATATTTATTTTTCCAAAAAAGATAAAAAAGAGTATAGGGTTGAGAACCATAAAAATTTATTTGTGTACCATGGACCAAGATTCATTACATTAAACTTCTCATAATGATCATATCATTATGAGTTCCTTTTTCAAACAAAAAAATGATATATATGTAGACTTGTGTATACATAATTCCAAATCAATGAAATCTATAAAATTTCAGGACATTTTTAATGATTTCTTCAAAGAATTAAATACATTATTATATTTTCGATTGTACATTATAGCACACATAGTCCATGCTCACCTTAAAATGGGCCACACATGCCTTCATTTATCACTTGCCACCATGTCATTAGATAGAGTGTTTTTAGGTCAAACTATTAGTCAATCCTCTCCTAACACCTAGTCTATTCTCAAATAAGCCATCTTCTATGGAAGATTATTTAAATTCCTTTAAATCTCATTGTCACCATTCCCATAAGCATCATGTTTGAATGTATCATTATTTATCCCTTCCTGACCATATCAATGATATTCATTTCAAAAAGCTTCCATGTGTAATTGGAAAGAACTAATCGTATCGTATTCTATTGGTGTACTATTCTATACCACCTAGGTTAATAACCAACTCATGTTCCTTGGATTCATTCACAAAGATAGATATTCTAATAATAAAAAAAGGTATTGCAGTATTATTATGTCACCCATAACCAAGAAACTCCTCTTCAAAATTAGGCATCATACATGGTCTCTGATTTATCGATCTATCAAATGACCCTTTGATCGTTTTTCATAAACACAACTATCTAATGCTAATGAACTGTTCATATATTCCAGTAACCAAAACATTATAACCCTTCGAATAGAAATATGATACACAATCCCTTTGATTCATTCTAGAAAACTCAAAAATTACAGTTCCTATAATACAAAACCCAAGCACTATATATGAACCAATCTCCAAGTGAGTGTAATAACTATATCATTTCCATTAGGATATATTTATCCCCAGAACAACAGTCCTCATAGGTTTCCCTAAATTAGTGAAATTCACCTAACCTACTAGGGTCTTCATCAAAATGTAGGGTACAAACTTCTCCAATGTTTATTGTAGGAATATGGAATAAGAACCATGTCACATTTAATGGAATCTATTACAGTATATCCAAAATTCATGAAACATTTAAATATATGAAATGAAATTGATTTTGTTATAGAATATTTTAAATTCGACGGTCAAAGAAAAAAAATTGTAAAACATCACATTCAAAGAACTATACTTCCGGGCCTTGATCAACAGTGGGCATCAAAATTAGAGAGTTCTCACTAAAATCATAAAACAATAAGAAAGAGGATAAAGATCATATACTATGAATTTATTTGTACATTATTATAACCCTCAATAATTATCATCCCATATAACCATTAATATAAACTGGGTCACATATTATAATCTAATGTATTGCTCATGAAAATGGGTATGAAAACGATTCTTAATTATGTAAAAATAAAAGGATGAATATATTAGTTCATAAGGGATGTGGGAATAGTCATAAATAGACTATCACTTTACATTAAAAGGCATCAACCCTATGAAAATCCAATGTATGAAACGATCGGTATGACATACCTCTTATCCTCTTGGTTTAATATAGCATAGGAAGAACGCATTACAGTTCCCCAACCACTATGACATTCCTATTCAAGGAAATTCACAACTAAAGGTTTTTAGGAAAACCCTTACATGAGGGAATATAATTGAATAACAGATAAAACAATCAATT
The DNA here is from genome assembly GCA_963277665.1 of Viscum album. Taxonomy (NCBI): domain Eukaryota; kingdom Viridiplantae; phylum Streptophyta; class Magnoliopsida; order Santalales; family Viscaceae; genus Viscum; species Viscum album. The sequence continues at coordinate 9,369 of CAUJRU010003768.1, read as the reverse complement.
TTGAGGGATTTAAATAATTCTCACAAATTACAATATATAAAATATCTCAATTATATGTGATATCATGTACACGTTTTATAGAAATCTATAGATAGTACATTATCTAAATTTCACTATTCAATATAATAGGGAAATTTTAGCATAATTTTAATTTAACCATTTATTCAACCATAAGGTTCTCATAACTATACATAGTTAATAGAAATCTCAATTCTATGTTATATGGAAAAATTCCAATGATGTTGGAATTTATATTTTTTATTTCAATTACCTTACTATAATAAAGCTACAAAAGAGATACAATATTTCATCAAGAAAATGGTATTAGTAATATTATATTATAGAATAATTCTATATGTAATAGTATATAAGTGAACTTTAAAACTTTAAATAAAAATTCTTTCCATCATATGTATACCCCCATGGGGAAAAGTGATAATGAATAAAATAATATGGCAACATTTGGGTTCCCATAATACATATCAGGTTTCGATTAAGAGAATCCCAAAAAAGATAAATTATGAAAGAATATAACACACATAATGTGATTATCTTATAAAAAACATGACCTAACTGAAATTCATTGGATAGGGATTTTGGAATTTATCCGTATGGGTTTTTGTTCCCAACAAGGTGGGTTATTAGACATTATAAAGGAGTCAAATCTCTTTGCAAAATATAAATATGAAAATATATATAATTATCATGGAATTGTAGGATGAAATACAACTCCCAATTTATAATGGTGCTTTCTTTTATTTGTTAAAAATTTCATTGATGTTGGTGCAACAAGGATTTCAGCATTGACGTCAAAGCTTACAAATTAATTTATATATATATAATTATATTACTATATGTGTTTTCAAATTAAATTTTGGATCCATATACACTATATATTTTTATCAAAATAATTTTAATTATAATCATAAATTTTTTAGGCCACATAATCAATGGTTCATGGATCAATGATGTCATTATTAGATAGTTATGGTGTCACCATCTTGATTTATGAGAAAATTTTGGTTTTGTTGATGCAGAATCAACAATAAAAAATTATTTTATAAATATTATAACTGTTCAAGTTATCACCCAAAATTGAATTTAGATAACAATGGAACAAAATCACATAATCTTGGTATATGAATAATCATGATAAATAATTACACTAGCATGGTATATAATTTATCGTTTATAAAAAATCTATAATTCAATAAATATTGCAATGAATATTAATGGAATGTAAATGTATATGTTCCAATGAGGATTTTTGTCACAATATTTTAATTTCATATCACTCCAAGTGCAAAAATATCATAAATCAAAAAATCTATTACGAGTTTCAATAAAATTCTCACCAAGAGTGAAATAATAGTAGACTATATGATCGAATAGAATGAAATAAATATCCATAAGTATCATCATGATCATTATCCCATGTACAGGTTGGTTGTACATAGATATAGGGTATTTAACATGTTCCGATATATCCTTATTTTCAATTCTATAATAATAAATTGTAATATAGAAGGAAAATAAACATTGATACCAAATTGTAGCAGCACGACTTTGGAAGCACAAAAAGGGATCCCCGAGCGAGTCTGTCACATGGTCTTGAGCACACATCCTTATACATGAGATGCTAATGACTATAAATGAGGGTCTAAATGAGGTATGATAGGCATAAATGATAATCAATAGCATAATAATTATAAAAAAATTTAGGGGAAAATAGTTACTATGAATAGTAAATAATAATTGAATTAGACACTATGAATGAACATGTAATAGTTTCCATGTGATAGATATATAATAGAATTAAATGGAAGAAAATATATAATACATTACATATATATTTAAAAAATTGCATCTAGTGATAAATCAATGGGAATTAGGATCTCTAGCTTAGTATTTAACTCCAATCCTCTATGCATTTGAGTGTAATCAAATATAATAATCAATGATCCATAGTATGAATCAATGTGGTTGGTATGTGCACCAACTATTGTCCAAAGAATGATATGAGATATACAAATTAGGCCACCAAATATGGTTTCTAAGGAAAAATATCATATGTAGAAAAAATAATTCATTTTTTTGGAATAATATTATAAATATGGTAAGGAAATAAATTAATATAATCATGTCAGCATTATGTCTACAATTTACACCTGACCAAACATACGAACTTCATATTAATCCAAAATCTATCAGATTATGTGTCACTAAATATGCACAGTCACACACACACACACAAACAGACAGATATATATATGTGTGTGTGTGTGTCTGTCACTACTAGAAAATGGGCTTATAGGGACATCCATTGGGGGTTTCTATTTTCATACAACTAAAGCCATTGGAGGTCACTTTTTTCATAAAATGACCACCTTTCGACCGCCATTTTCGGTCGAATTTGGCTCATCGCTCAAGGTAAATAGTGACCACCAATGGTGGTCGCTATATAAGACCGAAATTTCGATACATCGCGACCCCTTGGAGGTCTCTTTTGGTTTATCCTATAGCAACCGCTAATGGAAGTCACAATAGGAGGACTAAAAATCTCCTTCAGTGACCCCCATGGTGGTCTCCATAGGAGAAGATCGCCACATGTGGTCACTATTGGTATTAACCAATAGAGACCGCTAATGGATGCTGTAAATATGGAAAAAATATTTGTTTAAAAAAATTCATTTATTTATCACATATCCCAAAATCAAAAAATCTTTAGCTGAACAAATGAAACACATCTAAGTAGATAAAGAAAAACAATTCAAAACCACATAAACATCAGGTTCCTCAATAACAATAAATGACAGACGTATTTCTTCATATACCGTGATCCAAATAGCACTAATACATTCCAATATTCTCCTTCAATAGGCATACAATATGATATAAAATAAACAAATACACAAAGAAAATAAAAATTGGGCATATTTATTAAGTTTGTATATATATATATATATATATCAAATTGGGCTATTAGGTCAAAATGATAATATGCCATTAGGCCATTTGGACATTACGGTGTTACACTAATATGTCATTAGGGAATTTGGGCAGAGTTATAGAGGCATTCACGCATTAGCCCTCACCAACCTGAATAGCCCCCCCTCACTCCGGACACCCCCCAACCCGAAGAGCCCCCACCCCAACCCCCAGGACCACCCCAACACCCCGGAAATCCCCCCCCCCCCTCGACCCCCCCTAACCCCCAGACACCCCTCACCCTCAGACAGCCCCCACCCACCAAACACCCCCCCAAGAGGAGATGACACGTCATTCGGACGTGTGATTTGCATGACATGGCTGAATATGTGTTTTTATGATGTTTAGTGCACTTCAAAAGTGTGCGTTGGGTGGTCCAAACTGGATGAAAAACCTTATAATTACATGATATCATAATAAAACAATGGGTGGGTGCATTGTGAAATGTTCGGGTAGATAACACAATAATCAGAGGTTTCATGTGACCGAGGTGACCGAAAACGCAGTCTGGACGTCGTAAATGACCAAAAAACTGTTTAACGGTCAAATGCATACTGAACAACATTGGAATTACTTGAAATCACAATAGAGAACCCAAATTATTATTGGTGACGTGTAAGAGGAGGCGACATGTCATTCAGACGCACCGTTTTCATGGCATGACTAAAAATGTGTTTTTTAGGAGTTCAGCCCACTTCAAAAGCATGTGTGGGGTGCCCAAAACCGACTGAACGACCTCACAATGCCCTGAATTCAGACGAGCAAAAACGTTCGGTGAATTTTGAAATGGTTGGGTGGATAACATGTTAATCAGAGGTGTTGTGTGACCACGGTGAATCAAAACGCACTCTGCACGACGTTATTTTACAAAATATGCATTCAATAGTCAAATGATTTATGAATGAAATCCTAAAGACTTGAAATCACATGAGAGAACCCTTATAATTATTTTTGATGTGTACAACGAGACAGAATTCCATTCGAACATGCGTCTTGAAAGACACGACTAAATATGTGTTTTTTTGGTGTTTGGTGCACTTCAAAAGCATGTGTTTTGTGGTCAATACTATCCGAACAACCTTAATTTTCCATGAAATTGGATGACAACAAAGGGTGGGTGAATTGTGAAATGGTTGAGTAGACAACACCTCAATCGGATGTGTCATGTGACTGCGTTGACCTAAAATGCACTCCTCGTGACGTAAATTCCCAAACAGGTGTTTAACAGTCAAATGCATATCGAACGACAACTTCATGACTTGAAATCACACAAGTGAACCTTAATTATTATTGGTGACATGAAAGATTAGATGAATTGTCATTCAGATATGCGGTTTGCACGGCAAGATAGAATATGTGTTTTTTAGGTGTTCGGTGCACTTTAAAATCTGGAGTTGGGTGGTCAAAACTAGTAGAATGACCTCGGAATTCCATGAAATCGGACAACAACAAAGGGTGGGTAAATTTTTAAATGTTCGGGCAGAAGACATGTCAATCAAAACATTCATGTGACCACGGTGACTGATAACGCACTTTGCGCGTCCTAAATGGCCAAAACCCATCATTAACGCTCAAATACATAACGAATGACATCGACTTGACTTGAAATCACACGGGAGAAACCTAATTATTATTGGAGGGGTGTATGAGGATGCAGAACCATCATTTAGATGTGTGTTTTGAGTGGCACGACTGAATATGTGTTTTTTAGGTGTTTGGTGCCTTTCAAATGTGTGTGTGGGGTGATCAAAATTGGACGAACGACCTCCAAATGCCATGAAATTGGACGTAAACAAAGGATTGGTTAATTTTCAAATGTTCAGGTGGGTGACACATCATTTCGAAGTTTCGGGTGACTGTTGTGACCGAAAACACACTCCACACATCGTAAATGGCCAAAACATGCCTTTAACAGTAAAATGATTACGAAACAACATCTTTATGACTTCAAATCACACAATAACACCGTAATTATTATTGGTGATGTCTAAGTGAATACAACACATCATTCAGGCATGCGGTTTGTGCGGCACGACTGAATATGTGTTTTTATGTTGTTCGGCGTGCTTCAAAATCATGTGTTGGGTGGTCAAAACAAGCCGAACGACCTCAAAAAGTCATGAAATAGGACAAAAACAAAGGGTCGGTGAATTGTTAAATGGTTGGGCTTACAAAAAATAAATTAGAGGTTTCATATGACCGTGGTGACAAAAAAAACACAACGCGCGTCCTAAATGGTCAAAAAAATGTGTTTAACAGTCAAATGCATACCGAAGCACATTGGCCTGACTTGAAATAACACGAGATCACCCTAATTATTATTGTTGGCGTGTACGAGGATACAACATGTCATTCAGATGAAAGGGTTGCGTGGCATGGAAAAATATATGTTTTTTAAAAGTTTTGCGCCCTTCAAAAGGGGGTGTTGGGTGGTCAAAATCAGCCGAACGACCTCGGAATGCCCTGAAATCAGACGACATGAAAAGGAGGGTGAGTTTAGAAATGGTTAGGCATAAGACACATCAATCAAAGGTGTTTTGTGACCACGGTGAATGAAAATGCACTCCGCATGATGTATATAGCGAAAACATGTGTTTAACGGTCAAATTCATATAGAACGACATCAACATTACATTAAATCACAGGTGTGTACCCTAATTATTATTAGTTTCATGTATTAGGAGGCGAAACATATTTTAGATGCTTGGTTTTCGCGGAACAGCTGAATATGTGTTTTTAGGTGTTCGACTCACTTAAAAAGAATGCATAGGGTGGTAAAAATTGGCCGAATGAACTCATATTGCAATGAAATCAGACATAAACAAAGGGTGGGTGAATTGTGAAATATTCAAACAAATGGAATGTTAATTGGCGGTGTCTTGTGACTTAGGTGACTGATAAATCACTTCATGCAACGTAAATGTCCAAAACATACGTTTAACTGTCATATGAATACGGAACGACATCATCATGACTTGAAATCACATGAGAACACACTAATTATTATTGGTGACGTATACGAGGAGACAACATATCATTTGATGCGATGTTTCAATGACAAAGATGAATATGTGGTATTTAGGTGTTCAAAACGTTTCAAAAGCATGTGTTGGGTGGTCAAAATCTAACAAACGACCATGGGATGCCATGAAATTTGACGACAACAAAGGGTGGATGAATTTTAAAATGGTTAGGTAGAATTCACATCAATCAGAGGTGTCATGTGACTATGGTGATCGAAAACACACTCTACATGACGTAAATGGCCAAAACATGCGTTTAATGGTCAAATGCATATCGAACGACATCAGTATAACTTAAAATCACTTGAGAGAACCCTAATTATTATTTTTGAGGTGTATGAGGATATGAAAGATCATTCAGATGTTCTTTTGCATGGCATGGAAGAATATGTATTTTTGAGTTGTTTAGTGTGCTTCAAAAGCATGAATGGGGTGGTCAAATCTGGACGAACGACCTCGGAATGCCCTGAAATCAGATGACAACAAAGGGTGTGTAAATTGTGAAATGGTCGGGAATACAGAATGTCAATCTGAGGTTTCATGTGACTGCGGTGATTGAAAACACACTCCATGAGATGTAAATTTCCAAAACATATGTTTAACAGTCAAACACATAACAACTGATATCAACATGACTTGAAATCACACGAGAGAAACGTAATTATTATTGGTGACGAGTACGGGGAGACAATACGTCATTCAAATGTTATTTTTGCCTGGCACGACTGAATATGTGTTTTTAGGTGTCCGGTGCGCTACAAAAGCATGCGTGGGGTGGTCAAAACAAGCCAAAAACCACCAAATTCCATGTAATTAGATAACAACAAAGGGTGGGTGAATTGTGAAATGATAGGCTAGACGACATGTCAATCAGAGGAGATGTGAGACCGGGGTGACCGAAAATGCACTATGAGTGACATAAATAGCCAATACATGTGTTTAATAGTCAAATGCATACCGAACAACAACTGTGTGACATTAAATCCCATGAGAGAACCTAAATTATTATTGGCGAGGTGTATGAGGTGACGACGTGACATTCTGACGCACAGCTTGAGGGACAAGACTTAATATGTGTTTTTAGGTGTCCATCACACTTCAAAAGCATTTGTGGGGTGGTCATAACCGGCCGAACGACCTCAGAATTACATTAAATCAGATGACAACAAAGGTTCTATGAACTGTAAAATGGTTAGTTGGATGACACATCAATTGAAGGTGTCATGTGACTGTGGGGACCGAAAACACACACCGCGCATCGTAAATGGACAAAACATGTGTTTAACAGTAAAATTCATACCAAACAACATATTCATCAATTGAAATCACATGAGAACACCATAAATATTATTGGTGATGTGTACGAGGAGACAACATTTCATTCGGATGTGAGGTTTGCGCGACATGACAAAATATGTGTTTTTCAGGTGTTTGGCATGATTCAAAAGCATGTGTTTGGATGTCAAAACCAGCCAAACGACATGGGAATGCCCTTAAATCGGACGACAACAAATGGGGGGTAAATTTTGAAATGGTCGAGTAGACGACACATCAATCGGATGAGTCGTTTGATCGCGCTGACCGAAAACGTACTTCATGCAACAAAAATGGACAAAACAAGTGTTTCACGGTAAAATCCATCCCGAACGACATCGTAATGACTTGATATCACATGAGAGAACCGTAATTATTATTGGGAACATGTATGGGGTGACTACACATCATTAAGATGCATGGTTTGTGCGGAACCACTAAATATGTTTTTTATGTGTTTGGCATTCATCAAAAGAGCGTGTTAGGTGGTCAAAACCGGCCGAACGATCTCGAAATTCCATAAAATAGGATAAAAGAAAAGGGTGGGTGAATTGGGAAATGGTCAGGTAGATGACATTTCAATGAGAGGTTTCAGGTGACCATGACAACCAAAACGTACTCCACACATCATAAATGTCCAAATCAAGCGTTTAACTGTCCAATACATTCAGAACGAAATCGACATGACATCAAATCAAAATAGTGGTCTCTTATTGTTATTAGTGAGGTGTATGAGAAGACGACACATTATTTGAATGTGTGGTTTTCATGACACAGATGGATATGTGTTTTTTTGGTGTTCGGTGCACTTCAAAAGCAAGCGTGGGGTGGTCCAAACCGGACGATCGACCATCGAATGCTTTGAAATATGACGAAAACAAAGGGAGGGTGAATTGTGAAATGTTCGGGTCGACGACACATCAATCAGAGGTGTCGAGTGACCATGGTGACCAAAAATACACTATGCAAGTCATTTGGATGTGTGGTTTGCAAGGCAGAAACAAATTATAAAAACCAAATATTTTTCACACAAGAAAATATCACTTTAACCCATATAATAATTGAATCTTATTTATAGATGTGTGAGTATGAGAAAAGGGGGGATTCCAATTTTACATTCCCACTCAATGAAAACATAAAATACAAATCTATCAATTAATAAATTTTACATGGATTCTACATTAGGATAATAGATTATTCTTTAAACATATTATAAACTCAAGTACTAATGTCTTTAAAAAAGAGTCATTTTCTTTATGGGAGAATTACAAATATTCCTCTCATGTTGTTTTGAACATTGAATGATCAACACAACATCTGTAAATTTTATATCCTTGTGTCAATTTTAAAAACCGTATCAAACTAGTATAACATTAGACCATTGAATTTTTTTTCGTAAGAAACATATAAAAAACAATTCCATTAAGATAATCACTATAAAAACAAAATTCATAAAATTAAAATACAGGCATCTTGGAAAATAATATTTTGTTATTATGAATAATTTGAATAACGATTTCACAGTGTATCAATAATTTATGAACACCAAATAGTCTTAGTAAACACTATAACCCCCCCCCCCCCCTCGGAACACCACCCCCCTGGACAGCCCCCCTCACCCCCACCCCAGACCGCCCCCACCCCCCGGATAGCATGTAACCTCATACATCCTTCATGCACCCTGGACAAACCCCCCCCCCCCCCCTCGGATAGCCCCACACTCCCGGAAAGCCCTTCACCACCGGACAGCCCCTCCCACCATAGACATACCGGAAACCCCTGGACATCCCCCACACACTTAATATCCCCCCACCCCGTATATCGCATCCACCCCCGGACAAACCACCTCACCCCAGACAGCCCCCTCCCCGGAGAACACTGCCACACCATGATAGCCCACCACCCCTCAGATAGTGCCCCCCACCCCCATACAACCCCCCATACAACCCCCCTCATCCTGGACTACCCGTGAGATCCCATGGCAGCCGCCCAACCACCGCTCCCCGAACAACCCCCCCGCCCTCCTCGGACAAACCCCCTTACC
>CAUJRU010003767.1:0-33421 GCA_963277665.1 Viscum album | reverse complement strand
TTTTGCAAGAAGGATTTGGAAAACTTATTAGCACAAAGTTCTCTAATCAAATAGCACAACCGAATAAATGAAACTCTTAAATTATTGGACAAGAGATGACGGGCTGCTATTGGAATCAACTCATGAAAAATGACGTGATAATCATGAGTCTTCAAAGATTTCATCTGTCATGACCCGTCCTCGGGGCCCGTGCCGTGACTTCCCCAAGCCCTCCTTCCATAGGCCAGGGGCTGGCGACAAGCACCAAAGGTGTAAATACTGATAACTGGGAATGAATTGCGTTTATAAAAGTAAACAAAACACCACAGAGTACAAGCAGAAGAAAAACACTAAGTAAAAAGAGAAGTGCTGAAAGGTAAATGGGCCAGAATACAATCCCAAATTAAAGTACAACTATAACTAAACAAAGTACAATAGCTAGAAGAAATGAAGCAGATCCTGGGTCTTAATCCTCGGATCCTACCTGAAGGGTAGGTACAGATGGCGTAGCTCCTAGATCATCCACCATGGATCCTACCTGAAGGGTAGGTACAGATAGCCTCCACAACGCTCTCGCCTGTCAACCTCCTACGAGTGTCATCTCGTTGTGAAGTCCACCTCCAGATACTGACTCATCGTGTAGTCTACATCCAGGTACTGACTCATCTTGTAGTCCACCTCTGGGTACCATCCTGTCCTCGAACACTCGTCCTCCGTCAGCATTGTCGTCATCTGCAACCAACACAACGAGGTGCAGGCATAGCCCGTGCAGGGGTGAGTATAACGATACTCAGTAAGGACCCTGAGACCCTCAAGGTCTCACTAAAACCAACATGGATAACCACAAAGAAGATCTCAAAAGATAACCTCTACTTAGGTATATGCCCATGCATATACCTAAGTTATCAAGTAACCCATCTCAATCATGAGGAAAACACCAAGATCATGAAATCAACGGATAACCACTACCCAGGAATATGCCCATACATATACCTAAGTTATCAAGTGACCCATCTCAATCATGAGGTAACACAAAGGTCAAAAGTCTCAGCTCAAACCAGGATTTTCATTATTGAAACCGTAACTGATGAAGAGCTCCATCTCTAGAATGTACAGTGGTCCTGTCACGACTCCGAGGTACTTCTCACTAACCTAAGACTGCTGAGGTACTCCTCCTGTCGAGTACCGCGGGTCAGCCACCCAAACACAGTAGTGCTTCTCGCTGGGGTATGCCACCCAAACACAGTAGTGCACACCCCCTAGTAGCCTGCTGAGTTACTCTCCGGATGAGTACCACGGGTCTGAACTGTCACACAGGTAGTGCTCCATCCGCCATGGGTCTGCACCCAAACAAAGTAGTGCTCCTTCCACTGGGCTAGTCGACTCACTCCAAGTCGAGTCGGTCAAGGAGACGTCAGGTCTCAGCCGACAACACGTTCTCCGTACATCACACGCTCGTCTCTGGGAGGGTCCGCTCCACGAGCTATAGGTCGATACTCCAAGTATCTCAATGTCCCACGAAGAAGAATCTCAATGGACCGCCTCATCATAGGGGTCACAACGCAACAGACGGCGCGTCAATCGTACGCCCGGTCTGGGAGTTATTAGCCTTTTCGTCCCAGGGGCCCGGTTGGTTTTGCATGCGAACCAACCTGGCCGTATCTCAACTATACCCTGAAATCTCATAGGGTATACTCAAAGGGACCGTTTCTCCACGTGATCACCAACACCGCTGACGGTTCATCAAACGGACGTCCAGTCTGAAAGATAACAGCTTTTCCGTTCCAAGGACCCGGTTGTATTTCGGGTACAATCCAACCCGGCCACTATCCAACAGCAACCAAAACTCGGGAAATGTATGCCAAATGTTCCGTCTCATCATGAGGAATTCAACGAGACAGACGACGCGTCAATCAGATGCCCGGTTTGTCAGTTATTGGCTTTTTCTTTTCAGGGGCCCGGTTGGTTTCGTGAGAGAACCAACCTGACCACACTCCGACGCCATCAAAACCTCGAGCGGAGTAAGCCAAAAGATCCGTCTCACTTATAGGAATCCATCAAAGTTGACGGCACATCAATCGGATGTCCACAATTCATGTTATGAGTGTTTCCGCTCCGAGGGCCCGGTTAGTTCTGTGCACGAACCAACCCAGCCGATCCCAAACTACTCCGAAACCTTGAGTGTAATATACCGAAACGACTGTTTCGATCCAAGTATCGTATCTCCGCTGACGGCGCGTCGATCGGAGGTCCGTAGCCTGAGATATGGGCAAAAGACCAAAAAGGGCCCGAAAATGGGGGTTTCTGGCCCGAACCGACCCGACCCTAGACCCCCTGGGTTAGCCCGAACCGGGTCGACAGGTCCCGATGACAGCACAAACACCCCGACATAACATGGTCGTCGGGTCCTTGCCTACCAGGTACCACCAGTTGCCCCGCAGACACGTGGGGCCCACCCCAGGGTACACCCACATGCCCGAACGGGTCATCTGACTAATGACAATCCCCACATGCCCGAACGGGTCATCTGACTAATGACAGTCCCCACATGCCAACACATGTCCTTTCCAGTGTATTTTGTCCTCGCTCACACACACCCTGGGAAACTTCCCAAAAGGTCACCCATCCAGATCACTACTCCAGGTCAAGCACGCTTAACTGTGGATTTGTAATCAGGTAGGCTCTCGAAAAGGAAGGTGCACCTTGTTGACATGAGTCATATCATTTAGTCATTGAACCCTTTATCATTTGGGGATGTTAAAATCACCCCCCCCCTTTAGAGAACAACTCCCTCATTGTGGGCCCTACATATCAACCCAGGCAGTGCACCACACTTAAGGCTGGGTACCACCTTTGATACCAATTTGTCACGACCCGTCCTCGGGGCCCGTGCCGTGACTACCCGTCCTTGAGGCGGCCTGAACCGTGACTTGGGGTAGTCATGGCTGCTTTCCCCCGTTCTAGTTATACTCAAGGTAGGGGTTATTTAATTATTTTGTTCGTGTTTACCACTTTGTCGTTCTTCGTGAAAATACAACCAAATACTATCGATTAACGAGAGGGGCTCGGACCGCACAAACACGGCCGACCCTCCTCCCTTATCCGTGTAGCCGACCATATTTTGTCACGACCAAGACCGCCTCGGTTTTGGTAGTCACGGCACGGGCCTCGACCCGAGTCTCTATGATTGATACCAATTTGTCACGACCCGTCCACAGGGCCCGTGATGTGACTACCCCAAGCCTGCCTTACACAGGCCAGGGGCTGGCGACTAGAACCAAAGGCGTAAATCCAGATAACTGGGAAGGCATTGCCTTTATAAAAGTAAACAAAACACCACAGAGTACAAGCAGAAGTAAAACACTAAGTACAAAGAGAAGTGCTGAAAGGTAAATGGTCCAGAATACAAACCCAAATGAAAGTACAACTACAAATGAAAAAAGTACATCAGCTGGAAGAACATAAGCGGCTCCTGGGTCGTCCTCCTCGGATCTTACCTGAAGGGTAGGTACAGATGGCGCAGCTCCTGGATTGTCCACCACGGATCCTACCTGAAGGGTAGGTACATATAGCCTCCACAACACTCTTGCCCATAAACCTCCTCTGAGTGTCATCTCACTGTGAAGTCCACCTCCAGATACTGACTCGTCGTGTAGTCCACCTCCGGGTACTGACTTGTCATGTAGTCCACCTCCAGGTACCGTCCAGTCCTCGAACACTCGGCCTCCATCAGCACTGCCCGTCGTCTGCAACCAACACAATGAGGTGAAGGCATAGCCCGTGCAGTTGTGAGTATAACGATACTCAGTAGGGACCCCGGGACCCTCAAGGTCTCACTAAAACCAACATGGATAACCACAAAGAAGATCTCAATAGATAACCTCTACTTAGGTATATGCCCATGCATATACCTAAGTTATCAAGTAACCCATCTCAATCATGAGGAAAACACCAAGATCATGAAATCAATGGATAACCACTACCCATGTATATGCCCATACATATACCTATGTTTCAAGTGACCCGCCTCAATCATGAGGTAAACACAAAGGTCAAAAGTCTCAGCTCAAACCAGGACTTCCATTATTGAAACTGTAACTGCTGAAGAGCTCCGTCTCTGGAGTGTACAGTGGTCCTGTCATGACTCCGAGTTACTACTCACTAACCTAAGACTGCTGAGGTACTCCTCCTGTCGAGTACCATGGGTCAGCCACCCAAACACAGTAGTGCTTCCCGCCGGGGTATGCCACCCAAACACAGTAGTGCACACCCCCTAGTATCCTGTAGAGGTACTCTCCGGACGAGTACCATAGGTATGCACTGTCACACAGGTAGTGCTCCATCCGCCTCGGGTCTGCACCTCACAAAGTAGTTCTCCGTCCACTGGGCTAGTCGACTCACTCCAAGTCAAGTCGGTCAAGCAGTCGTCAGGTCTCAGTTGGCTATACGTTCTCCATACTCTGCACGCTCATCTCTGGGTGGGTCTGCTCCATGAGCTACCAACCCGGCCGTATCTCAATTGTACACCGAACTCTCATAGGGTATACTCAAAGGGACCGTTTCTCTATGTGATCACCAACGCCGCTGACGGTTCGTCAAACGGACGTCCAGTCTGAAAGATAACATCTTTTCTGTTCCAAGGGCCCGGTTGGATTTTGGGTACGATCCAACCTGGCCACTATCCAACAACAACCAAAACTCTGGCGAAGTATGCCAAAAGTTCCGTCTCATCAAGGGGAATTCAACGAGACAGACGGCGCGTCAATCGGACGCCCGGTCTGTGAGTTATTGGCTTTTTCGTTCCAGGGGCCCAGTTGGTTTCGTGAGCGAACCAACCCGACCGCACTCCGACGCCATCCAAACCTCGAGCGGAGTAATCCAAATGATCTATCTCACTTAGAGGAATCCATAAAAGTCGACGAAATGTCAATCGGGCGTCCGGTGTTCAAGTTATGAGTGTTTCCGCTCTGAGGCCCTGTTTGGTTCCGCGCACGAACCAACCCGGCCGAACCCAAAGTATTCTGAAACCTTGAGTGTAATATACCGAAATGACCTTTTCGATCCAAGGATCGTATCGCCGCTGACAGCGCGTCGATCGGTGGTCTGTAGCCTGAGATATAGGCAAAAGACAAGAAAGGGCCCGAAAATGGGGTTTTCGGGCCCAGACCGACCTGGCCCCAGACCCCCTGGGTCGCCTCGAACCGGGTCAACCCGACCCGGGTCCGAGTCGGCCCGGCGGCCCAGTCCGGCAGCCCGGCGCGCTGGCACGTGGCGCCAACTGGCTCGGCCGAACGGCCGAGCCGTTTGGTTATGCGGGGGGGGGGGGGGGGGGCGCTGCCCCCCGCCGTTCAGAAACCGCGACCCCAATTAAGGGGCCGCTCATCTGGCCAGCCGGGGGTTTTGACCCCCGGCTCCTTCCCTGTCCGGCCGGCCCGCCCTGGCCGGGCGGTTCTTGCTCCACGGGACCGGCGTCGGCCGGTCCCCTCCTTGCTCCGATACCGGCGGCCTATCTCCAGACGCCGGTCACCCTGCTTCGCCACGGCCCGGAACCGGCTACGACCTTGGTCGTCCGGTGCGGTGAGACAATGTCGTGCTCTTCCAATGCGGCCCCGCTCCGGCCACGGTGTCTTCGGGTTTTCTCCGACGCGGCGCGACGATGTCGTGTCCTTGTTCGTTTCCACGGCGCGGCACGACGGCGCCCTGCATTCCTTGTCGCACGTTCACACGCGGTGTAATGGCACCGCGCCATACTCGTTTCAAACCTCAAAGATAAAAACACACGGATAAGGGAGGAGGGTCAGCCGTGTTTGTGCGGTCCGGGCCCCTCACATTAATCGATAGCATTTGGTCGTATTTTCACGATTAACAAAAAGGTGGTACACACGAACAAAATAATTAGATAACCCCTACCTTGAGTATAACTAGAACGGGGGTAAGCAGCCGTGAATACCCCAAGTCACGGTTCGGGACGACTCGAGGAAGGGTCATGAAGAATTGGTAGTCACGACCGAGGCGGGCTGGGTCGTGACAAAATACGGGGGCAAGCAGTCGTGACTACCCGTCCTCGGGGCCCGTGCCGTGACTACCCCAATCCCGCCTTCCCTAGGCCAGGGGCTAGCGACTAGCACCAAAGGCGTAAATCCCGATAACTGGGAAGGCATTGCCTTTATAAAAGTAAACAAAACACCACAGAGTACAAGCGGAAGAAAAAAAAACACTATGTACAAAGAGAAGTGCTGAAAGGTAAATGGGCCAGAATACAAACCCAAATGAAAGTACAACTACAACTGAACAAAGTACAATAGCTAGAAGAAGGGAAGTGGCTCCTGGGTCGTCCTCCTCAGATCCTACCTGAAGGGTAGGTACAGATGGTGCAGCTCCTGGATCGTCCACCATGGATCCTACCTGAAGGGTAGGTACAGATATCCTCCACAACGCTCTCGCCCATAAACCTCTTCCGAGTGTCGTCTTGCTATGAAGTCCACCTCCAGATACTGACTCGTCGTGTAGTCCACCTCCGGGTACTGACTCGTCGTGTAGTCCACCTCGGGGTACCGTCCAGTCCACGAACACTCGGCCTCCGTCAGCACTACCCGTCATCTGCAACCAACACAACGAGGTGCGGGCATAGCCCGTGCAGGGGTGAGTATAATGATACTCAGTAGAGACCCCGAGACCCTCATGGTCTCACTGAAACCAACAGGGATAACCACAAAGAAGATCTCAATAGATAACCTCTACTTAGGTATATGCCCATGCATATACCTCTGTTATCAAGTAACCCATCTCAATCATGAGGAAAACACCAAGATCATGAAATCAATGGATAACCACTACCCAGGTATATGCCCATACATATACCTAAGTTATCAAGTGACTCATCTCAATCATGAGGTAAACACAAAGGTCAAAAGTCTCATCTCAAACCAGGATTTTCATTATCGAAACCATAACTGCTGAAGAGCTCCGTCTCTGGAGTGTACAGTGGTCCTGTCACGACTCCTAGGTACTTCTCACTAAACTAAGACTGCTGAGGTACGCCTCATGTCGAGTACCGCGGGTCAGCCACCCAAACACAGTAGTGCTTCCCGCCAGGGTATGCCACCCAAACACAGTAGTGCACACCCCCTAGTAGCCTGCAGAGGTACTCTTCGGATGAGTACCACGGGTCTGCATTGTCACACATGTAGTGCTCCGTCCGCCATGGGTCTGCACCTCACTAAGTAGTGCTCCGTCCACTGGGCTTGTCGACTCAATCCAAGTTTAGTCGGTCAAGCAGTCATCAGGTCTCAGTCGGCTACACGTTCTCCATACTCAAAACGCTCGTCTCTGGGAGGGTCCCCTCCACGAGCTACAGGTCGATACTCCAAGTATCTAAAAGTCCCACTAAGAAGTTTCTCAAAGGACTGCCTCGTCATAGGGGTCTCACTGCAATAGACGGTGCGTCAATCGGACGCCCGGTCTGGGAGTTATTAGCCTTTTCTTCTAAGGGGCCTGGTTGGTATCGAGTGCGAACCAACCCGGTCGTAACTCAACTGTACCCAAAACTCTCATAGGGTATACTCAAAGGGACCGTTTCTCCACATGATCACCAACGCCGCTGACGGTTCGTCAAACGGACGTCCAGCCTGAAAGATAACAGCTTTTCCGTTCCAAGGGCCTGGTTGGATTTCGAGTACAATCCAACCCGGACACTATCCAACAGAAACCAAAACTCAGGCGAAGTATGCCAAAAGTTTTGTCTCATCAAGAGGAAATCTACGAGACAGACGACACGTCAATCGGACGCCCGGTCTGTGAGTTATTGGCTTTTTCTTCCTTGGTGTCCGGTTGGTTTCGTGAGCGAACCAACCCGACCGCACTCCAAAGGCATCCAAACCTCGAGCGGAGTAAGCCAAAAGATTTGTATCACTTAGAGGAATCCATCAAAGTCGACGGAATATCAATTGGACGTCTGGAGCTCAAGATATAATTCTTTCCGCTCAGAGGGCCCGGTTAGTTTCGTATCCGAACCAACCCGACCGAACCCAAGGTATTCCAAAACCTTGAGTGTAATATACCAAAACAACCGTCTTGATCCAAGGGTCGCATCTCCGCTGACGGTGCATCGATCGGAGGTCTACAACACATGATATGAGCGAAAAAAACGTGAGGGGTCCGAAAATGGGGGGTCTGGGCCCGGCCCAACCCCCCCCCCCCCCCCCCGGGTCCGGGTCCGGGTCCGACCCGGATGGCACGACCCGGCCTGGCCGGGGTGGCCCGGCATGGCCTGGGCGCAACCCGGCCCGGCCGGTGGGTCGGCCCGGCCGGTTATGGCCGAGCGGAGCGGAGCGGGGCGATGCCCCCGCGTGAAGAACCGCGACCTCGTGGTTGGGGCCGCCCGTGCCAGTGGTTACGGCAGCCGGCCGCGTCCCGCCGCCCCATTCCAGTCCCGTGCGGTCGCGGGACCACGCTCCACCGCTGTGGCTTCACCCGCGGCGGATTCTTCCGACGGCGCTCCGGGCACCGCCGCCCCCCGACCGCCGGCGCCGGCGTGGCGCGCCGGCAGGGGTTTCCGCGGACCACCGGACATGCTCTGGTGGTCTGATTCGCCTTCGGTCTTTGCCAGTGATCATCCGAGGACCCGACCTTCGCTGCAAAGATCTCACAACGCTCGTGCGGATTCATTTGTTGTTTTCCGGCGCGGCGCGACGGCGCTATGGCTTGTTCAACTTCATCAGCGCGGTGCGACGACACCGCGCTTCTTAACCCTTCCTCTTAATTTTCGCTTGGTACAACGGCACCGCGCCGCCTTTCACGTGCCGCAACAAATTCAACAACAATGGGAGAAGGAGGTTCGGCCGTGTCTGTGCGATCTGACCACCTCCCGTTATAATTATAGCAAGTGTCCATCTATTAGAAGTCGACGTACGACAAGAAATAATTCACAGACAAAAACAAAAATCCTCAACATCAATCCGCATGAACGAATGATCCGCGGATCAAACTGGAATTGGTTGGTCCGCGCTCATCGTTCTTTTCTCAAAAGATAACAGAACACCAAATAAATTCCCCTACCGTGTGTGTAACTAGAACGGGGGTTCGCCGCGGAAGAAGACGTAGCGAGGTGAAGCTCTGTATGTTGACGGAGAACGTTCGAGGAGGAAGTGGCGTCTCCTTTTCATTGACACGGGAAGAATATTGTAAGAGGGTGCGTCATCGATCTTCAAAAAAAGGGGTCACACCACAGCTGCGGAGAGGAGAAGAGACGGCACATCAATCACTTCTTATGGTGATGGCGTTCTTCATTGAAGTCTTGGTGTTCTTCGTGATGAAGATGAAAACACCCAAGAGCTCTCTCCTCAATTTTCCACACACAACAACCATCCAAAATAAAATAAGGCTCATCCTTATTTTATTAACTCATGCCATAATTCAAAAATTCAAAACTTAATTTAATTAATTGAATTGGTGAGTTGGCATACTTATAGAAAGGAGAGGAAAAGTCACCCAAATAAAGGGAAGTTTAAAATTTAAAAGTGTTACACAACTTAAGTGTGGGGTTAAGAGGAGTTAGGGAGTTAAGGAAATTGAAAAGGTGGGGCTCGTGTGGGCCCCACCTTACCATTAATCCACTCAAGAGAAACTAAAAATCAGTGGGTCCCACCCTAACTCTTACACCTAGGTTCTAACATAAGGAAAAGAGAAAAAAAATTATTAATGAAATTTTATTTCACTCACACTTAATCAACAAATTTAAACAACTCAAAACGAGCAAACACAACTCTAGAAAAGGTGTCCCTAAGAAATTACCGGCGTTGCGGTTCCATCAGTGCCCTCAGAATTTGATTTCGAGCACCGGTTCAAAAGATAGGAATTCATGCTCGTTCGTTCACTGAATGTACCTAAACTAAACTTCGGATAGAAATTCTGGGCACAACGGGACTGGAAATCAGGCGCCATCAGAAACTGCGTTCTTGTAAAATTCAAATAAAATTAAAAAAAATTCCTTGAAATTTTCGGGTCTTTACATTACTCCCACCTCAGGGATTTACGTCCCCATAAATCTACAACACAAACTAGGGTCACAAAAGTGGTATTGAGTACGCATCTGAGCCTTCCGCTCCCATGTTCTTACCTGGAGATTCCCGTACTGCCAAAGAAAGCGCACCTGAGAAATCGACTGTCCTCGTAGGATCTGCTCCTGTCGATTGTCGATCCCCACTGGAACCTCCGTGGAAGTAACCCCATCACCATCGTCCTGCTCATGGTCGATGATATGCGAAGGGTTGAGCACGTATCTCCTCAGTTGAGATACTTGGAAAACGTCGTTCACCTGGTGAAACTGCGGTGGATGGGTCAAGCGGTAAACCATCTTGCCTACCCAGCTGAGGACCTAGAAAGGTCCATTGAACCTTGGAGATAACTTGCCGCCTTGGCCACATCTCCGTAAACCTCGTCGATGTGAGACCCGTATAAGGACGTGATCGTCATCCTCGAACTCTAGAGGTCTCCAATTCCTATTTAGAACTGGAACTCAAAAAGACTACTGCCACGATGGTATGGTTGACTGACTCAAGAGTGATCGGTCGCACCCTCCTGTGCATGAGTTTATCCTGTGCTACCTGGGGTTTCCATTTCACCGACCAACGAAAACCCATTCCGACGTTGTAGTTAAACCACAACCTTTTTGCCTAATAAAATCAATCCGTGTATGAACTACGGATCCAATCCATACTCAGACCAACGTCGTAAGGCCTCGACGCTGCCACCAAGAGATTCCAACCGAAACTCTCGCCTCAAGGGTCTGACCACACTGTCGGCGTAAGTGTGATTATCGAGTCTCCTCCCAAGGTATCTCCAAACGTGAGGGTCAAGTCCATGGCTTACCAGAAACTCTAGGTCTAGGACAAGATTTGTGAAAGCAAGGAATGATTCATATCGACGTCTGTTACTACAACAACTATTAGTGGACACGGACTGTCCCTTGAATCATTTTTAGAGCCATTGGGTCACTCTCCCTGACCGCATGCAGCTAATCTCTTCCTCCGCCCTCCAGCTCCCTTAGCCTGGCGGGGATAACTAAGGAGGGTGGTTGTAGAATGTTAAGATGTACACCACCTCATGATGCTCTCCTAGCACTGCCTCCACGTCTGCTGCTTCACAGACTCATCTCTCCTTCAAGCTTCCTCTTATAGAAACATTTAACATGCCCGAGTCTCTAAGACTTGTGACAGTTTCCTCTTTCTTACTGCACTGTGCAGTATTCATCTGCTCCTGGATGATCTGCACCCCGACGTGTGACGTCAAATATCCAATTTGTCCTGACCCCGGCGCGCAGTTTCTCATGGAGACCCCTGAGGTACCCGGCCCGACCAGGTATATGCCCGCATAACCGAACGGCTCAGCCGTTCGGCCCGGCCAGCTGGCGACGCGCGCCAGCGCGCCGGGCCGCGCCAGCCGGGCCGGGCCGCGCCCAGCCGGGCCGACCCAGGGGGTCTCGGGCCGGGTTGGTCCGGGCCCGAAACCACCATTTTTTGGCCCTTTTTGGTCGTTTGCCCATATCTCGGGATACGGACCTCCGATCGACACACCGTCAGCGGAAATACGATCCTTGGATAGAAACGGTCATTTCGGTAAGTTACACTCAAGGTTTCGGAATACTTTGGGTTCGGCCGGGTTGGTTCGTGCACGGAACCAACTGGGCCCTCGGAGCGGAAAGGCTCATAACTTGAACTCCGGACGTCTGATTGACGTTCTGTCGACTTTGATGGATTCATCTAAGTGAGAAGGATCTTTTGTCTTACTCCGCTCGAGGTTTGGATGGCGTCGGAGTGCGGTCGGGTTGGTTCGCTCATGAAACCAACCGAGCCCCTAAAAAGAAAAGCCCAATAACTCATAGACCGGGCATCCAATTGACGCGCCGTCTGTCTCGTTGAATTCCTCTTGATGAGACGAAACTTTTGGCATACATTCCCCGAGTTTTGATTGTTGTTGGATAGTGGCCGGGTTGGATTGTACCCGAAATCCAACCAGGCCCTTGGAACAGAAAAGTTGTTATCTTTCAGATTGGACGTCCGTTTGACGAACCGTCAGTGGCATTGGTGATCACGAGGAGAGAAGGCCCCTTTGAGTATACGCTATGAGAGTTCGGGGTAAAATTGAGATACGACCGAGTAGGTTCGCACTCGAAACCAACAGGGCCCCTGGGACGAAAAGACTAATAACTCCCAGACCGGGCGTTCGATTGACGCGCCGTCTATTGCGTTGAGACCCCTATGATGAGGCGGTCCATTGAGATACTTCTTCATGGGACTTTGAGATACTTGGAGTATTGACCTGTAGCTCATGTAGAGTACCCTCCCAGAGACGAGTCTGCGGAGTATAGAGAACGTGTAGTCGACTGAGACCTGATGACTGCTTGACCGACTCGACTAGGAGTGAGTCGACTAGCCCAGTGGATGGAGCACTACATTGTGAGGGGAAGACCCATGGAGGACAGAGCACTACCTTTTTGACAGTGCAGACCCGCGATACTCGTCCGGAGAGTACCTCTGCAGGCTACTAGGGGGTGTAGACTACTGTGTTTGGGTGGCATATCCCGGTGGGAATCACTAATGTGTTTGGGTGGATGAACCACGGTACTCGACAGGAGGAGTACCTCAATAGTCTTAGGTTAGTGAGCAGCACCTCAGAGTCGTGATAGGACCACTATACACTCTAGAGACGGAGCTCTTCAAACAGTCACAGTTTCGATAATGAAAATCCTTGTTTGAGCTGAGACTTTTCACCTTTGTGTTTACCTCATGATTGAGACGGGTCACTTGATAACTTACGTATATGTATGGGCATATACCTGGGTAGTGGTTATCCGTTGATTTCATGATCTTGGTTTTTTCCACATGATTGAGATGGGTTACTTGATAACTTAGGTATATGTATGGGCATATACCTAAGTAGAGGTTATCTGTTGAGATCTTCTTTGTGGTTATCCATGTTGGTTCTAGTGAGACCTTGAGGGTCTCAGGGTCCTTATTGAGTATCGTTATACTCACCCCTGCATGGGCTATGCCCGCACCTCGTTTTGTTGGTTGCAGACGATGGCAATGCTGATGGAGGCCGAGTGTTCGAGGACTGGACGGTACCCGGATGTGGACTACATGAAGAGTTAGTACCCAGAGGTGGACTACACAATGAGTCAGTATCTGGAGGTGGACTTCACAGCGAGACGACACTCGGAGGAGGTTGACGGGTGAGAGCGTTGTGGAGGATATCGGTACCAACCCTTCAGGTAGGATCTGTGGTGGACGATCCAGGAGCTGCGCCATCTATACCTACGCTTCCGGTAGGATCTGAGGAGGATGACCCAGGAGCCGCTTCCATTCTTCCAGATGTTGTACTTTGTTCAGTTGTAGTTGTACTTTCATTTGGGTTTGTATTATGGCCCATTTACCTTTCAGCACTTCTCTTTGTACTTAGTGTTTTGCTTCCGCCTGTACTCTATGGTGTTTTGTTTACTTTTATAATGGCAATGCCTTCCCAGTTATCCGGATTTACACCTTTTGTGATAGTGGCTAGCCCCTGGCCTATGGATGGCGGGCATGGGGTAGTCACGACACGGGCCCCGAGGACGGGTCATCTGACTAAGTACAACATTCTTATGTTATGACCGGACACACTCCAGTGGTCTGATTCGCCTGCGGTCTTCGCCAGTGATCATCCCAGGACCCGACCTTCACGGTAAAGATCCCACAATGCCCGTGAGGCTTCGTTTGTCATTTTACGGTGCGGTGCGACAGCACCGTGGCTTGTTCAACTTCATCGGCCTGGCGCAACGGCGCCGCGCTTCTTAGCCCTTCCTCATAATTTCCGCGCGGTGCACGCACCGCGCCGCCATTCATGTGCCGCAAAAAATTCAACAACAAGGGGGGAAGGAGGGTCGGCCATGTTCGTGCGGTCCGACCTCCTCCCGTTATAATGATAGCAAGCAGACATCTATTAGAAGTCGACGTACACAAGAAATAATTCATGGAAAAAAACAAAAATCCACAACATCAATCCGCATGAACGAACAATCTGCGGATCAACCTGGAATTGGTTGGTCCGCGCTCGTCATTCTTTTCTCAAAAGATAAGATAACACCAAATAAATTCCCCTACTTGGATATTTGACGTCGCATGTCGAGTGTCGTGGATAACAGCGACGCGGGGTCGGACGTAGATTCCGTGGACGTTAGGGTGCATCCGTGGAGGAAACGGCGTCTCCTCAGTTGTTGCTATAGAAGAAGAAGATGGAGAACCATGGATGCCGAGTCTTTCTACGTTGAAGGGAAGGTGTTCCTCCTCGAAGAAGAACCGTTCTTCGCTGAAGATGTGTCGTTCTTCGTCGAAGGAAAGTTCTTTTCTTCTTCACACCTAAGGTCTCCCAAAAACTGTTGGACTTTGCTAAAGTTTTCTCACACACGAAAAGCTCTAACTCAAAATAATATCCCATGATATTATTTTTATTCACACCACTATGATTTAAAATTCAAACCAAACCACTTAATTAAACAAATGAAGAGACTCATCTCATTAATTAAGGGCATGTTGGCATGAATTAACGGTGGAAGGAAAAGGTGAAGAGTTACAAAAAATAAGAGGAGTTAACAAACTTAATAGAAGAGGAGATTAATGGGGAGTTGACACATTAAATGCATGGGAGCTTAAGGGGGTTGTAGAGTTATACATTTAAACACAAGGGGTATTAAATGGGGGGAAGTTCGTGGGGGTCAAAGGGAATATAAAGGGTTTGGGTTTTGTGCGGACCCCACCACCCTTGGTCAAACCTTCTCATGGGAAGTTAGGTGGGGTGTGGCCCCACCTCCAACTTCTCTATGAAGAAATTAACTTCCACATAAAATAAATTGTAACACTACAATTTATTTAATACTTCTCAAATCCCCAAAAATTAACCACCTCATGCGACAAAACTCAACTGCGCTTAAGGTCCCCTTAAGCAATTATCAACACTGCGAATTCATCGGTGCCCTCAGATTTCAATTCCAAGCACCGGTTCAAAAGATAGAAAACCCCGCTCGTCCGTTTAATGAACGTACTGAGCCAAACTTCAGAAAATGATTCCGGGAACACCGGGCCTCGGAATCAGGTGGCGTCAGAAACTGCATTCTTTTAAAATTCCAAAGAAAATTAAGAAAAAATATTCCTTGAAATTTCCGGGTCTTTACATTACTCCCACCTCATGGATTTACATCCCCGTGAAGCTTCAACACAAACTAGGGTCACAAAGCGGTATTGAATATGCATCTGAGCCTTCCGCTCCCATGTGCTTACCTGGAGATTCCCGTGCTGCCAAAGAAAGCGCACCCAAGGAATCGACTGTCCTCATAGGATCTTCTCCTATCGATCCTCGATCCCCACTGGAACCCCCGTGTAAGTAACCCCATCACCATCGTCCCGCTCATGGTCGATGATATGCGAAGGGTCGAGCACTTATCTCCTCGGTTGAGATACTTGGAAAACGTCATGCACCTGGTGCAACAGAGGATGATGGGTGAAGAGGTAAACCACCTCACCTACCCAGCTGAGGACCTAGAAAGGTCCGTTGAACCTCGGAGATTACTTGTTGCCTTGGCCACATCTCCGTAAACCTCTTCGAGGTGAGACCATATAGGACGTGATTGTCATCCTCGAACTCCAGAGGTCTCCAATTCCTGTTAGAACTGAACTCTAAATGACTACTGCCACGAGGGTATGGTTGACCGACTTAAGAGTGATCGGTCGCACCCTCCTTTGCATGAGTTTATCCTATGCTGCCTGGGGTTTCCTTTTCACTGACCAAGGAAAACCCATTCCGATGTCGTAGTTAAACCACAACCTTTTTTCCCAATACAATCAATTTGTGTATGAACTGTGATTGCCCAGTACATACTCAAACCAACTTCGTAAGGCCTCGACGATGCCACCAAGATATTTCAACCGAAACTCTTTCCTCGAGGGTCTGACCACACTGTCGGCGTATGTGTGATTATCGAGTCTCCTCCCAAGGTATCTCCATACATGAGGGTCAAGTCCATGGCTTACCGAAAACTCTAGGTCTGGGAAAAGATTTTTGAAAGCAAGGAATGATTCATATCGACGTCTATTACTATAGAAGCTAGTAGTGGACACTGTCCTTTGAATCATTTTTTAGAGCCATTGGGTCACTCTCCCCGACCGCATGCAGCTACTCTCTTCCTCCACCCTCCAGCTCCCTGAGCCTGTCGGGGATAACTAAGGTGGGTGGTTGTAGCATGTTAAGATGTACACCACCTCATGCTGCTCTTCTAGCTCTGCCTCCACATCTGCTGCTTTGCAGACTCCTCTCTCCTTTAAGCTTCCTCTTATGGAAACATTTAACATGCCCGAGTCTCTAAGACTGGTGTCGGTTTCCTGCTTCTTCCTGTACCGTGCAGTCTTCATCCGCTCCTGGATGATCTGCACCTTATTTGCCTACAATCTGAAAGAGTTGCTTAAATTTCTCATTTTCCGAAAAGAGAAACTCGGTCTCATCCCCTGGATAAACCATACCCATTTCCTAATACAGTAAATCTTGACATGAATGATGTATTCATGCCATGGATGATGTCGTAAGGCCTCGACGTTACTACCAAGAGATCAAACTGTCACTCTCGCCTCCAAGGGTCGAGTCACATTGTCGGCATCAGTGTGAGGTCACTCGGTCTCCTCCAGTAGAAAACTCGAAAGTGAGGGTCAAGTCAACAGTCTTAAATGGGACCACTCAGTATAAACCAAAAAAAGGACAGGAAAGAAATCATCTCAAAGATAAGTGTCTTTTTATTATTGTAGCTCATAGTACAAAGACACGAATACAACAACAACATGGAACTAGAAGTACAAGGCACGTATCCAATAGTTCCACTCCTATCCACCTGCTCCCGGAGCTCTAATGCCTTGTCCACTGCTCGACTATTGCTCAAGAACCCGCCGCTGCTTCTTCCTCAGTGGCTTCTTCAAAGCCTGTGGATCAACAGTGCAGGGGGTCGGACAGTCACATGCCAGGTGACCCTTCCTGCCGCATTCATAACACTTCCTACTCCTCGTACGACTGGCTCTAGTCCTCTTGGACCTCTGCATCATCTGTCTACTTCCCATAGATGACTCAGCTACTGATTGAAAACCCTGCGGAAATTGCAGAAGCTCCTGTATACGCTCGGGGTGTAGAGCTACTGGCACAAACTCAACCCTGAAGAAGTTCTCGAAATCTTCCCATGTGAAGGCCATCCCGTCACAAAACTGGAACAAGTGTCTCCAACACCTGCCTGCTGCTCCCTGAAGAATTCTGGCAGCAAAGATCACCATGAAGTCTTCCGGAATCCCCACTAGCTTGAAGACTCTCACCATAGCCTCCAGCCAATCCTCAGCCACCTTCGGGTCTGTCTCTCCCCTGAACCTGGGTGGCCTCTGGCGCTGGAACACATGCAGCGTGCTCAAGTGGCGTGCATCGGCTACTGCTGGGGCTGGTTGCATCGGTGGCCCAACGTATGGTAGTACCGCTGGTGCCTCCTCTAGTGCCTCAACTGTAAGAGGGCCCTGTACCGAAGCGTTGTCGCTCAGCAGGCTGTCAGTACGCACATCCCTCTGGGCACTAGTTGTTCGTCTGTGAAAAGGCATCCTAAAAAAAAAACATAGTGACATGGTCAAACGATTATACCTGGAGAGCTGACCTGGTTTGAGCTAACATTTAAAATCTACTGGAAACACACACTCAATCAGTGTTTTTGTGCACAAAGTCGGAAATCAGTTGTCAGGGTCCTAGTGTATGGATACGTCGGCCGCCCGCACCAACACTGGACTCCCTGAACTGAAAACCACACACGGTACTCTTAACACTATTGCTTCACAAAAAGAAAATATCATAGTTATAAGTTCTACGATAGAACCAAATCCTCTGATATCAATTTGTAATAACCGGGTCCCTGTGACAGCACAACCACCCCGCCTTAACATGGTCATCGGGTCCTGGCCCACCAGGTACCACTAGTTGCCCCGCAGACACGTGGGGCCCACCCTAGGGTCCACCCACATGCCTGAATGGGTCATCTGACTAATGACAGTCCCCACAGGCCAACACATGTCCTTTCCAGTGTCCTTTTTCCTCACTCACACACACCCTGGGAAACATCCCAGAAGGTCCCACATCCTGATCACTACTCTAGGCCAAGCACGCTTAACTGTGGAGTTCTAATCAGATAGGCTCCTAAAAAGGAAGGTGCACCTTGTTGACATGAGTCATATCATTTAGTCATTTAAGGCTTTATCATTTGGGGATGTTACAATCAACCCCCCCCCCTTTAGAGCACAATGTCCTCGTTGTGGGCCCCACATCTCAACCCAGGCAGTTCACTAAGCACTTAAGGCTGTGTACTACCTCTGATACCAATTTGTCACGACCCGTCCTCGGGGCCCATGGCGTGACTACCCCAAGCCCGCCTTCCATAAGCCAGGGCCTGGCGACTAGCACCAATGGCGTAAATCCCGATAACTGGGAAGGCATTGCCTTTATAAAAGTAAACAAAACACTACAGAGTACAAGAGGAAGTAAAACACTAAGTACAAAGAGAAGTGCTGAAAGGTAAATGGGCCAGAATACAAACCCAAATGAAAGTAAAACTACAACTGAACAAAGTACAACAGCTGGAAGAATGGAAGCGGCTCTTGGGTCATCCTCCTCGGATCCTACCTGAAGGGTAGGTACAGATGGCGCAGCTCCTGGATCATCCACCACAGATCCTACCTGAAGGGTAGGTACAGATAGCCTCCACAACGCTCTTGCCCGTCAACCTCCTCTGAGTGTCGTCTCGCCGTGAAGTCCACCTCCAGATACTGACTTGTCGTGTAGTCCACCTCTAGGTACTGACTTGTCGTGTAGTCCACCTCCGGGTACTGTCCAGTCCTCGACCACTCGGCCTCCATCAGCACTGCCCGTCATCTGCAACCAACACAACGAGGTGTGGGCATAGCCCGTGTAGGGGTGAGTATAACGATACTCAGTAGGGACCCCAAGACCCTCAAGGTCTCACTAAATCCAACATGGATAACCACAAAGATGATCTCAACAGATAGCATCTACATAGTTATATTCCCATGCATATACCTATGTTATAATGTAACTCATCTCAATCATGAGGAAAACACCAAGATCATGAAATAAACAGATAACTACTACCCAGATATATGCCCATACATATACCTAAGTTATCAAGTGACCCGTCTCAATCATGAGGTAAACACAAAGGTCAAAAGTCTCAGCTCAAATCAAGATTTTCATTATCAAAACCATAACTGCTGAAAAGCTCCATCTCTGGAGTGTACAGTGGTCCGGTCACGACTCCGAGGTACTGCTCAGTAACCTAAGACTACTGAGGTATTCCTTCTGTCGAGTACCGCGGGTCAGCCACCCAAACACAGTAGTGCTTCCCGCCAGGGTATGCCACCCAAACACAGTAGTGCACACCCCCTAGTAGCCTGCAGAGGTACTCTCTAGACGAGTACCGTGGGTATGCACTGTCACACAGGTAGTGCTCCGTCTGCCATGGGTCTACACCTCACAAAGATGTGCTCCGTCCACTGGACTAGTTGACTCACTCCAGGTCAAGTCGGTCAAGCAGTCGTCAGGTCTCAGTCGGCTACACGTTCTCCATACTCCGTAGGCCCGTCTCTGGGAGGGTCCACTCCATGAGCTACAGGTCAATACTCCAATGATCTCAACGTCCCACGAAGAAGTATCTCAAAGGACCACCTCGTCATAGGGGTCTCAATGCAACAGACGGCGCGTCAATCGGACGCCCGGTCTGGGAGTTATTATCCTTTTCGTCCTAGGGGACCGGTTGGTTTCGAGTGTGAACCAACCCGGACATATCTCAAATGTGCCCCGAACTCTCATAGGGTATACTCAAAGGGACCGTTTCGCCATTGAACACCAACGCCGCTGACGGTTCGTCAAACGAACGTCCAGTCTGAAAGATAACAGCTTTTCCGTTCCAAGGGCCCGATTGGATTTCTTGTACAATCCAACCTGTCCACTATCCAAAAGCAACCAAAACACAGGCGAAGTATGCCAAATGTTCTGTCTCATCAAGAGGAAATCAACGAGACAGACGGCGCGTCAATCGGACGCCCAGTCTGTGAGTTATTGGCGTTTTCTTTCTAGGGGCCTGGTTGGTTTTGTGAGCGAACCAACCCGACCGCACTCCGACGGCATCTGAACCTCGAGCGGAGTAAGCCAAAAGATCCGTCTCACTTAGAGGAATCCATCAAAGTCGATGGCACGTCAATCGGACGTCTGGAGCTCAAGATATAAGCGTTTCCGCTCCGAGGGCCCGGTTGATTTGTATCCAAACCAACTCGGCTGAACCCAAGGTATTCCGAAACCTTGAGTGTAATATACCAAAACGACCGACTCGATCTAAGGGTCGCATCACCACTGACGGTGCGTCGATCGGAGGTCTACTGCTCATGATATGAGCGAAAACCCGTGAGGGGTCTGAAAACGGGGGATCTGGGCCCGGACCGACCCGGCACAACCCCCCCCCCGGGTCGGCCCGAACCGGTCCACCCAACCCGGGTCCGGGTCCGACCCGGCTGGCGGGACCCGGCCCGGCCGGTGGGTCGGCTCGGCCAGTTACGGCCGAGCGGAGCAGAGAGGGGCGGAGCGGGGCACTGCCCCCGCGTGAAGAACCACGGCCCCGCGGTTGGGGCCGCCCGTGCCAGTGGACGCGGTAGCCGGCTACATCCCGCCGCCCCCTTCCGGTCCCATGCAGTAACGGGACCGCGCTCCGCCGCCGCGGCTTCAGCCGTGGAGGATTATTCCAGCGGCGCTCCAGGAGCCACCGCCCCCGATCGCCGGTACCGCCGGGCCGGTGAGGCGCGCCAGCGGGTGCTTCCGCGGACCCTCGGGCACGCTCCGGTGGTCTTATTCGCCTGTGGTCTTCACCAGTGATCATCCCGGGACCCCACCTTCTCTGTAAAGATCCCACAACGCCCGTGCGGCTTCGTTTGTCATTTTACGGAGCAGCGCGATGGCGCCGTGGCTTGTTCAACTTCATCGGCGCGGCTCGACGGTGCCGTGCTTCTTAGCCCTTCCTCATAATTTCCGCACGGTGCAACGGCACTGCGCCGCCTTTCACGTGCCGTAACAAATTAAACATCAAGGGGGGAAGGAGGTTCGACGGTTTTCGTGCAGTCTGACCACCTCCCGTTATAATGATAGCAAGCGACCATCTATTAGAAGTGGACGTACGAAAAGAAATAATTCATGGACAAAAACAAAAATCCTCAACATCAATCCACATGAACGAACGATCCGCGGAACAACCTGGAATTGTTTAGTCTGCGCTCATTGTTCTTTTCTCAAAAGATAAGAGAACACCAAATAAATTCCCCTACTTGGATATTTGACGTCGCACATCGGGTGTCGTGGAGAACGGCGTCGCAGGGTCGGACGTAGATTCCGTGGACGTCGGGGTGCGTCCGAGGAGGAAACGACGTCTCCTCACTTGCTTCTATGGAAGAAGAGGATGGAGAACCGTGGACGCCGAGTCGTTCTACGTTGAAGGGAAGGTGTTCTTAATCGAAGAAGAACCGTTCTTCGTTGAAGATGCGTCGTTCTTCCTCGAGACCCCACCGGGCGGGCCGGGTCACGCCCAGGCCGGGCTGGGTCGAGCCAACCGGGTTTGACCCGGACCAGGGTCACGCCGACCCGGGGGGGGGGGGGGGGGGGGGGGGGTTGGACTGGGTCGGTCCGGGCCTGAAACCCCCGTTTTCGTACCCCTGATGGGTTTTCGCTCATATCATGAGCTGTAGACCTCTGATCGACTCACCGTCAGTCGCGATACGACCCTTGGATCGAGACGGTCGTTTCAGTATATTACACTCAAGGTTTCGCAATACCTTGGGTTCATCCAGGTTGGTTCGGATACGAAACCAACCGGGCCCTCGGAGCGGAAACGCTTATATCTTGTGCTCCGAACGTCCGATTGACGTGCTGTAAACTTTGATGGATTCCTCTAAGTGAGATGGATCTTTTGGCTTACTCCGCTTAAGGTTCAGATGTTGTCGGAGTACGGTCGGGTTGGTTCGCTCACGAAACCAATCAGGCCCATAGAAAGAAAAAGCCAATAACTCACAGACCGGGCGTCCGATTGATGCGCCATGTGTCTCACTGATTTCCTCTTGATGAGACAGAACTTTTGGCATACTTTGCCCAAGTTTTGGTTGCTATTGGATAGTTGCCGGGTTGGATTGTACTCGAAATCCAACTGGGACCTTGGAACGTAAAAGCTGTTATCATTCAGACTGGACGTCCGTTTGACGAACCGTTAGCGGCGTTGGTGATCACGTGGAGAAACGGTCCCTTTGAGTATACCCTATGAGAGTTCAGGGTATAGTTGAGATACGGCCGGGTTGGTTCGCACTCAAAACCAACTGGGCCCCTGGGACGAAAAGGCTAATAACTCCCAGACCGAATGTCCGATTGACGCGCCATCTGTTGCGTTGAGACCCCAATGACGAGCCGGTACTTTGAGATACTTCTTCATGGGACTTTGAGATAATTGGAGTATTGACCTATAGCTCGTGGAGCAGACCCTCCCAGAGACAAGCGTGCGGAGTATGGAGTATGTGTAGCCGACTGAGACCTGACGACTGCTTGACCGACTCGACTTGGAGTGAGTCGACTAGCCCAGTGGACGAAGCACTACTTTGTGAGGTGAAGACCCATGGCGGACGGAGCACTACCTGTGTGACAGTGCAAACCCGCGGTACTCGTCCGGAGAGTACCTCAGTAGGATACTAGGGGGTGTACACTACTATGTTTGGGTGGCATACCCCGGCGGGAAGCACTACGGTGTTTGGGTGGCTGACCCGCGGTACTCGACAGGAGGAGTACCTCAGCAGTCTTAGGTTAGTGATCAGTACCTCAGAGTCATGACAGGACCACTGTACACTCCAGAGACAGAGCTCTTCAGCAGTTACAGTTTCGATAATGAAAATCCTGGTTTGAGCTGAGACTTTTGACCTTTGTGTTTACCTCATGATTGAGACGGGTCATTTTATAACTTAGGTAAATGTATGGGCATATACTTGGGTAGTGGTTATCCGTTGATTTCATGATCTTGGTGTTTTCCTCATGATTGAGATGGGTTACTTGATAACATATATATATGCATGGGCATATACCTAAGTAGAGGTTATCTGTTGAGATCTTTTTTGTGGTTATCCATGTTGGTTTCAGTGAGACCTTGAGGGTCTCGGGGTATCTACTGAGTATAGTTATACTCAAGCCTGCACGGGCTATGCCCGCACCTCGTTGTGTTGGTTGCAGACGACGGGCAGTGCTGACGGAGGCCGAGTGTTCGAGGACTGGACGGTACCCGGAGGTGGACTACACGACGAGTCAGTACCTGGAGGTGGACTACACGACGAGTCAGTATCTGGAGGTGGACTTCACGGAGAGATGACACTCGGAGGAGGTTGAAGGGAAAGAGCATTGTGGAGGCTATCTGTACCTACCCTTCAGGTATGATCCGTGGTGGACGATCTAGGAGCTGCGCCATCTGTACCTACCCTTCAGGTAGGATCCGAGGAGGACGACCCCGGAGCCACTTCCGTTCGTCCAGCTATTTTACTATGTTCAGTTGTAGTTTTACTTTCATTTGGGTTTGTATTCTGGCCCATTTAACTTTTAGCACTTCGCTTTGTACTTAGTGTTTTACTTCTGCTTGTACTCTGTGGTGTTTTGTTTACTTTTATAAAGGAAACGACTTCCCAGTTATCTGGATTTACGCCTTTGGTGCTAGTCGCTAGCCCATGTCCTATAGAAGGCGAGATTGGGGTAGTCATGGAACGGGCCCCGAGGATGGTTCGTGGCCTCCGAAGTTCAAGTTATGAGTGTTTCCGCTCCGAGAGCCCGGTTGGTTCCGTGCACAAACCAACCCGGCCGAACCCAAAGTATTCTGAAACCTTGAGTTTAATATACTGAAACTACCTTTTCGTTCCAAGGATCGTATCACCACTGACGGCGCGTCGATCGGAGGTCTGTAGCCCGAGATATGGGCAAAAGACCAAAAAGGGCCCGAAAACGGGGGTTTCTGGCCCGGACCGACCTGACCCGAGACCCCCTGGGTCAGCCCGGCGGGGGGGCCCGGCCCGGCGGCCCGGTGCGCAGGAGCGCGGCGCCAGCTGGCTCCGCCGAACGGCCGAGCCGTTCGGTTATGCGGGGGGGGGGGGGGGGGGGGGCTGCCCCTTCCCCCCTCATCGTTCGGAAACCACGTCCCCTATTAAGGGGCCGCTCAGCTGGCCAGCTGGGGTTTTTGACCCCCGCCTCATTCCCTATCCGGCCAGCCCACCCTGGCCGACCGGTTCTTGCTCCACGGGACCGACATCGGCCGGTCCCCTCCTTACTCCGACGCCGGCGGCCCATCTCCGGCCGCCAGTCACCCTGCTTCACCGCGGCCCGGAACCGGCCGCGGCCTTGGTCGTCTGGTGCGGCGCGACAGTGTCGTGCTCTTCCACCACGGCCCTGCTCCGACCTTGGTGTCTTTGGGTTTTCTCTGACGCGGCGCGACGGTGTCGTGTCCTTGTTCGTTTCCATGGCGTGGCGCGACAGAGCCATGAATTCCTTGTCGCACGTTCACACGTGGTGCGACAACACCTTGCCATACTCGTTTCAAACCACAAAGAAAAAACACACAGATAAGGGAGGAGGGTCGGTCGTGTTTGTGCGGTCCGGGCCCCTCTCGTCAATCGATAGCATTTGGTCGTATTTTCACGAAGAACGAAAAGTGGTAAACCCAAAAAAATTAATTAAATAACCCCTACCTTGAGTATAACTAGAACGGGGGTTCGCCGCAGAAAATGACATCGTGAGGTGAAGCTCCGTATGATGACGGAGAACGTCTGAGGAGGAAGTGGCGTCTCCTTTTCTTTGTCATGGGAAGAAGATCGAAAGAGGGTGCATCATCGATCATCGGAAAAAGGGGTCACACCCCGGCTGCGGAGAGGAGAAAAGATGGCACATCGATCTCTTCTTACGGTGGCGGCGTTCTTCGTCGAAGTCTTGGTGTTCTTCGTGATGAAGATGAAAACACCCAAGAGCTCTCTCCTCAATTTTCCACACACAACAACCAACAAAAATTAAATAAGGCTCATCCTTATTTTACTAACTCATTCCACAATTCAAAAATTCAAAACTTAATTTAATTAATTTAATTGGTGAGTTGGCATACTTAAAGAGAGGAGAGGAAAAGTCACCCAAATAAAGGGAAGTTTAAAACATAAAAGTGTTACACAATTTAAGTGGGGGGTTAAAAGGAGTTAGGGAGTTAAGGAAATTGAAAAGGTGGGGCCCGTGTGGGCCCCAACTTACCTTTAATCCACTCAAGAGAAACTAACAATCAGTGGGTCCCACCCTAACTCCTACACCTAGGTTCTAACACAAGGAAAAGAGACATAAAATTCTTAATGAAATTTTATTTCACTCACACTTAATCCACAAAATTAAACAACTCAAAATGAGCAATCACAACTCTAGAAAAGGCGTTCCTAAGCAATTACTGGCGCTGTGGTTCCATCGGTGCCCTCGAAATTCAATTTCGAGCACCAGTTCAAAAGATAGGAATTTCCGCTCGTTCGTTCACTGAACGTACCCGAGCTAAACTTCGGATAGAAATTCCGGACACACCGGGCCTCTGAATCAGGCACCGTCAGAAACTACGTTCTTGTAAAATTCCAATGAAAATTAAGAAAAAAAATTCCTTGAAATTTTCAGATCTTTACATTACTCCCACCTTAGGGCTTTATGTCCCCGTAAAGCTTCAACACAAACTAGGGTACCAAAAGTGGTATTGAGTACGCATCTGAGCCTTCCGCTCCCATGTGATTACCTAGAGATTCTCATACTGCCAAAGAAAGTGCACCCGAGGAATCGACCGTCCTCGTAGAATCCGCTCCTGTCAATCCTCGATCCCCACTGGAACCTCCGTGGATGTAACCCCATCGCCATCATCCTGCTCATGGTCGATGATATGCGAAGGGTCGAGCACATATCTCCTTGGTTGAGATACTTGGCAAACGTCATGCACCTAGTGCAACTGAGGTGGATAGGTCAAGCGGCAAACCACCTCACCTACCCAGATGAGGACCTAGAAAGGTCCATTGAACCTCAGAGATAACTTGTCACCTTGGCCACATCTCCGTAAACCTTGTCGAGGTGAGACCCGTATAAGGACGTGATTGTCATCCTCGAACTCTAGGGGTCTTCAATTCCTATTTAGAACTGGGACTCAAAACGACTGCTGTCACGAGGGTGAGGTTGACCCACTCAAGAGTGATCGGTCACACCCTCCTGTGCATGAGTTTATCCTGTGCTGCCTGAGGTTTCCTTTTCACTGACCAAGGAAAACCCATTCTAACATCTTAGTTGAACCAAAACCTTTTGGCCTAATACAGTCAATCCGTGTATGAACTGTGGATCTAATATATACTCAGACCAATGTCGTAAGGCCTCGACGCTGCCACCAAGAGATTCCAACCGAAACTCTCACCTCGAGGGTCTGACCACACTGTCGGTGTAAGTGTGATTATCGAGTCTCCTCCCAAGGTATCTCCAGACGTGACGGTCAAGTCCACGGCTTACCAGAAACTCTAGGTCGGGACAAGATTTGTGAAAGCAAGGAATGATTCATATCGATGTCTATTACTACAACAACTAGTAGTGGACATAGACTGTCCCTTGAATCATTTTTAGAGCCATTGGGTCACTCTCCTTGACCGCATGTAGCTACTCTCTTCCTCCGCCCTCCAGCTCCCTGATCTTGACGGAGATAACTATGGCGGGTGGTTGTAGCATGTTAAGATGTACACCACCTCATGCTGCTCTCCTATCTCTGCCTCCACGTCTGCTGCTTCGCAGACTCATCTCTCCATTAAGCTTCCTCTTATGGAAACATTTAACATACCCGAGTCTCTATGACTGGCACCAATTTCTTGTTTCATACTGCACTGTTCAGTCTTAATCCGCTCCTCGATGATATGCACCTTCTTTGCCTACGATCTGAAAGAGCTGCTAAAATTTCTCCTTTGCCGAAAAGAGAAACTCGGTCTCTTCCCCTGGATGAACCACTACCATTGCCTAATACAGTCAATCCTGACATGAATGATGTATTTAGGCCATGGATGATGTCGTAAGGCCTCGACGTAACTACCAAGAGATCCAACTGTAACTCTCGCCTCCAAGGGTCGAGTCACACTGTCGGCATCAGTGTGGAGTCACTGGGTCTCCACTAGTAGAAATATCGAAAGTGAGGGTCAAGTCAACAGTTTTAACAGGGACCACTCAGTATCAACCAAACAAAAGGATAGGAAAGAAAACATCACAACGACAAGTGACTTTTTATTATTGCAGCTCATAGTACAGCTACCCCGGGTGATAGCGCAGCTACCCCGCCTTAACATGGTCGTCGGGTCCTTTCTTAATAGGTACCCCCAGTTGCCCCACAGACATGTAGGGACCACCCCAGGGTCCACCCACATGCCTAAATGGGTCATCTGACTAATGATTGTCCCCACAGGCCATCACGTGTCCTTTCCAGTGTGCTTTTTCCTCAGCTCACCAGGTATAATCGTTTGACCATGTCACGTTGTTTCTTTCTGGATTCCTTTTCACGGACGAACAGCTAGAGCCCAGATGGAAGTGCATACAGACAGCCTGCCGAGCGACGAGGCTTCAGTACAGGGCCCTCTTGTAGTTGAGGCACCAGTGGAGGCACCAGCGGTACTACCATACGTTGGGCCACCGATGCCACCAGCCCCAACAGTAGGCGATGCATGCAACTTGAGTGCACTGCACGAGTTCCAGCACCAGGGGCCACCCAGGTTCTGGGGAGAGACGGACCCGCATGCGTCTAAGGATTGGATGGAGGCTATGGTGAGAGTCTTCAGGCTAGTGGGGACGCCGATAGACATCATGTAAATCTTTGTTGCCAGCCTTCTTCAGGCAGCAACAGGCAGGTGGTGGAGCCAATTTTTCCAGTTTTGCAACGGGATGGCCTTCACATGGGAAGACTTCGAGACCTTCATCAGGGTGGAGTTTGTGCCAGTAGCTCTACACCACGAGCATGTTCAGGAGCTGCTTCCTTTTCCGCGGGTTTTTTGATCAGTAGCCGAGTCATCTGTGGGCAGTGGACAGATGATGCATAGGTCCAGGAGGAACAGACCAGCAGTTGGGAAATCTCGGGTTTTAGGACCGGTGGTGTGGGACACCCGGGGTGGGGTCAGAGCTAGCCGTAAGTGGACCAGGAAGTGTTATGAATGTGACAGGAAGGGTCACCTGGCACATGACTGTCTGACCCCCCGCACAGTCGATCCGCAGGCGTTGGAGGAGCCACCGAGGCAGAAGCAGCGATGAGTGCTTGAGCAACAGCCGAGCAGTGTACAAGGCAATAGAGCTCTGGGAGCAGGTGGATAGGAGCAGAACTAGTGGATACGTCCCTTGTACTTCTATTTCCATGTTGCTATTGTTTTCGTGTCTTTAGCACTACCTGTGTGACATTGCAGACCCGCGGTACTCGTCCGGAGAGTACCTCAGTAGGTTACTAGGGGGTGTGCACTAATGTGTTTGGGTGGAATACCCCGGCGGGAAGCACTACTGTGTTTGGGTGGATGAACCGAGGTACTCGACAGGATGAGTACCTAAGCAGTCTTAGGTTAGTGAGCAGTACGTCGGAGTCGTGATAGGACCACTGTACATTCCAGAGACGGATCTCTTCAGCAGTTACGGTTTTGATAATGAAAATCCTGGTTTGAGCTGAGAATTTTGACCTTTGTGTTACCTCATGATTGAGGTGGGTCACTTGATAACTTAGGTATATGAATGGGCATATACCTGGGTAGTGGTTATTCATTGATTTCATGATCTTAGTGTTTTCCTCATGATTGAGATGGGTTACTTGATAACTTAGGTATATGCATGGGCATATACCTAAGTAGAGGTTATCTGTAGAGATATTATTTGTGGTTATCCATGTTGGTTTTAGTGAGACCTTGAGGGTCTCGGCGTCCTTACTGAGTATCGTTATACTCACCCCTGCACGGGCTATGCCCGCACCTCGTTGTGATGGTTGCAGACGACGACAGTGCTGACGGAGGCCGAGTGTTTGAGGACTGGACGGTACCCGGAGGTGGACTACACGACGAGTCAGTACCCAGAGGTGGACTACACGAAGAGCCAGTATCTGGAGGTGGACTTCACAGTGAGATGACACTCGGAGGAGGTTGAAGGGAGAGAGCATTGTGGAGGCTATCTATACCTACCCTTCATGTAGGATCCATGGTGGACGATCTAGGAGCTGCACCATCTGTACCTACCCTTCAAGTAGGATCCATGGAGGATGACCCATGAGCCGCTTCCGTTCTTCCAGCTTTTGTACTTTGTTCAGTTGTAGTTTTAATTTCATTTGGGTTTGTATTCTGGCCCATTTACCTTTCAAGACTTCTCTTTGTACTTAGTGTTTTGCTTCCATTTGTACTCTGTGGTGTTTTGTTTACTTTTATAAATGCAATGCCTTCCCAGTTATCGGGATTTACGCCTTTGGTGCTAGTCGCCAGCCCCTGGCCTATGGAAGGAGGGCTTGGGGTAGTCATGGCACGGGCCCCGAGGACGGGTTGTGACAAATTGGTATCAAAGGCGTAAATCCCGATAACTGGGAAGGCATTGCCTTTATAAAAGTAAACAAAACACCACAGAGTACAAGCGGAAGCAAAACACTAAGTACAAAGAACGTGTAGGCCAAGCCGGACCGGGCCGATTGAGGTACAGCTCACTAACCTAAGGCGTAAATCCTGAGGTACTGCTCACTAACCTAATAATGCTGAGGTACTCCTCCTGTCGAGTACCGCAGGTCAGCCACCCAAACACAGTAGTGCTTCCCGCTGGGGTATGCCACCCAAAAACAGTAGTGCACACCCCCTAGTAGCCTGCAGAGGTACCCTCCAGATGAGTAACGCGAGTCTGCACTGTCACACAGGTAGTGCTCCGTCCGCCGTGGGACTGCACCTCACAAAGTAGTGCTTCGTCCACTGGTCTAGTTGACTCACTCCAAGTCGAGTCGGTCAAGCACTCGTCAGGTCTCAGTCGGCCCAGCCCGGCTTGGCATACACGTTCTTTGTACTTAGTGTTTTGCTTCCTCTTGTACTCTGTGGTGTTTTGTTTACTTTTATAAAGGCAATGACTTCCCAGTTATCGAGATTTACGCCTTTGATACCAATTTTTCACGACCCATCCTCAGGGCCTGTGCCGTGACTACCCCAAGCCCGCCTTCCATATGCCAGGGGCTGGCGACTAGCACCAAAGGCGTAAATCCTGATAACTGGGAAGGCATTTCCTTTATAAAAGTAAACAAAACACCACAGAGTACAAGCGGAAGTAAAACACTAAGTACAAGAGAAGTGCTGAAAGGTAAATGGGCCAGAATACAAACCCAAATGAAAGTACAACTACAACTGAACAAAGTACAATAGAAAAAGACAACAGCTGGAAGAAAGGAAGCATCTCCTGGGTCATCCTCCTCGGATCCTACCTGAAGGGTAGGTACAGATGGCGCAGCTCCTGGATCATCCACCACGGATCCTACCTGAAGGGTAGGTATAGATAGCCTCCACAATGCTCTCGCCCGTAAACCTCCTCTGGATACTGACTCGTCGTGTAGTCCACCTCCGAGTACTGACTCATTATGTAGTCCACCTCCGGGTACCGTCCAGTCCTCGAACACTCGGCCTACGTCTGCACTGCCCGTCGTCTGCAACAAACACAACGAGGTGCGGGCATAGCCCATGTAGGGGTGAGTATAACGATAATCAGTAGGGACCCTGAGACCCTCATGGTCTCACTAAAACCAACAAGGATAACCACAAAGAAGATCTCAACAGATAACCTCTACTTAGGTATATGCCCATACATATACCTAAGTTATCATGTAACCCATCTCAATCATGAGGAAACACAAAGATTATGAAATCAATGGATACCCACCACCCATGTATATGCCCATACATATACCTAAGTTATCAAGTGACCTATCTCAAAACCGTATAAGGACGTGATCGTCAAAATACGGTTTTCCCAACGAATATAATAATAACATTATTATTATATTATTATTTTTAATTTAATTTACTTCTTAACTCAACACACCCAAAAGCCACACACCACCCAAACTAGCACCTCCTCTTCTTTACGCATGACCACCACCTTTGGCTGCCCGCCAGCTGCACCTCTAGATCCTTCCGCACTCCATTCCGACTTCAATTTAACTCGGAAAAAAGATACGAATGCAAATCCTTGATCCTCGGGTCGAGATCTTCACGTCTGTATGTTGCGCTCAGGGAAACATTGAGTTTCCAGCATCAATAAATATTTGGACTCTTCCTTCCGCGATCCATTGCAACTTTGTTCCAATCCCAAAAAATTAAACGATCACATATTTTTTATCCTTGCGTCGAGGGCTTCGCATCCATATATT
Organism: Viscum album; assembly: GCA_963277665.1. Lineage (NCBI taxonomy): Eukaryota > Viridiplantae > Streptophyta > Magnoliopsida > Santalales > Viscaceae > Viscum > Viscum album. Next base: position 1,887 of record CAUJRU010003767.1, on the reverse strand, counting down.
GCACTCAACAAAACTCCGTGTTTCCAACATCAATAAATATTTGGATATTGAAGAACAGACGATGGACACATGAAGAATAAAAAGAAAAAGGAGAATAATTTATGTGAAGGATGATGATCATGTTCATTTGGTCATCATCATTATGAATTTAGGATATGAAGAATCAATAAAACGAATTCAAACATATATAAAAACCCCTACAGTTTTCCCCGCAAACAAGAATTCCCAACCCGCAAACATATTTTTTGCGGATCAACATAATATTCAGTTGATCTGCATTTTTTGTTTTCAAAAGGGAACATCCATGGAAAAAGATATCACTCTCAAAATAATTCCCTTCAACCTCCTAAATAAAAATAATCATACCAGTATTCCCCTACCTTTTCGAATTCGTTGAGCGAAGGTTCGTCGCGGAATTTATCGTCGCGGAAGAAGGCGTCGCGGAAGGAGAGGGTCATTGGTGTCGCGGTACACGGCGTCGCGTAGTTGATCTCTGAGGATTCGGCGTTCTTAATCGGAGATCAGTGTGTTCTTCGCGTTCTTTGTGTTCTTCTCATTCTTTGCGTTATTCGACGAAGAAGAAGAACATCAAGACACCCCTTTTTCTCCCAATCCCCTCTCAACACAACAAGCTCCAACCAAAAATAAGATAAGTGATTCAATTATTTTATTACTCATGACTTATGTTTGAAATTAAAAAATTTAATTAAACCACTTAATTAATTAAGTGAGTTGACATGATTGAAGAAGTGAGAGAGGAGGTGAGTGGTCTCACATTAAAGGGGGGTTAAGGAGTTTAGGAAAAAGAGAGGTCACCCACTTAATGGGGGAGTTAGATTAAGTTTAAGGAATGTGAAGGGGTGGGGTTCGTGGGGGCCCCACCTCACATTTAACCTCCCTTATGTAGTTAGGTTCACCCAACCTCCATCCTTAGGATTTAACCACTTTAAATAAATAAAATTAGTTTCAAAAAATTTCATTTCTCAGAAGTCTTTATCCACAAAACTAAACAAATCTTCCCATGAAAACGCAACTGTGGAAAAGGAATTTTTAAGAAATTACCAGCGTTGCGGTTCAATCGGTGCCCTCGGATTTCAATTCAGAGCACCAGTTCAAACGATAGAAAAACCCACATGTACGTTTACTGAACGTACCCAAAAAAATGTTCAGAAAATTATTATCAGTCACCCTCGACCCGCGACGGGAAAGATCAGGCTCTTCCTAAGTGAAACACGCTTCAAAGGATCCAACGGTACTATCAGATTTTCAATCTGAGTTACCGTTTAAAAGATACGAATTTTACAATAAAATAATTGTCATTTAATTATTTTATTTGCGGCCAAAAACTAAGTTTTCTTGGTGACCCGTGCCGGCCTAAGTTAGTATCTCCTTCAATAAACCATGCCCTCACGAGTTTAGAGGTTGCCTCAGATTTTTAATCTGAGCTACCGTTTGTGAGTTATAAGCATTTGAAAAATAAAATAATTTAATTATTTTATTTACGGACATTCCATTTTTGGAATTTCTCACAGGAGGCCCGCGCCGACTAAACTTAAGTCGCGCCTAGGGTAAACTCGCCATCCTGAGTTCAACGGTGCCCTCATATTTCTGATCTGAGTAACCAATTAAGCATTATTACACTTTTTCAGTATAACTTCTTACACGCGTTAATTTAAGCATAAGAAGACTTCAGAAAATTATTCCGGGCACACCGGGCCTCGGAATTAGGTGCCGTCAGAAACTGCGTACTCTTAAAATTCCAAAGAAATTAAGAAAAAGAATTCCTTGAAATTTCTGGGTCTTTACGGTATCTGACTAGGAATCCCATTTATCTTATAATTTTTGGATAGGAATTTAAGTGGCAATGGGATATTCAGTTAAATTGAT
>CAUJRU010003766.1:0-33438 GCA_963277665.1 Viscum album | reverse complement strand
GATGACGTGGGTCGGGTCATGCACGTACCTCCTCAGCTGAGATACATGGAAAGATGTCATGCACCCGGTGCAACTGAGGTGGAAGGGCCAGATGAAGCGCGAAGATAACTTGCCTCTCCAGACAAATCTCCATAGTCCACATCGAGGTGAGACTCGTAAGAAAATGTGGTTGCCATCCTCGAACTCCAATGGTCTCCGTCTCCTATCAGCATAGGACTTCTATCTGCACTGTGCAGTCTTCATCCACTCATGGATGATCTGCACCTTCTCCATCATATCCTGCACCATCTCTGTTCTTACAAGAGTTGCTTAGATTTCCCCTTTTTCGAAAAAGATAAATCTTGTCTCATCCTCTGGATGAACCATGTTCTTTGCCTAATATAGTCAATCCTGACATGAACGGTACATTTCATGTCTTTGATGACGTCGTAAGGCCTCGACGCTACTACCAAGAGATCCAACTGTCACTCTCACCTCCAAGGGTTGAGTCATACTATCGGCATCAGTGTGTGGTTACTGGGTCTCCTCCAGTAGGAATCACGAAAGTGAGGGTCAAGTCAACAGTTTTAACCAGAACCTCTCAGTATCAACCACACAAAAGGGAAGGAAAGAAAACGTCACAAGGACAAGTGTCTTTTATTACTGCAGCTCAAGTACAAAGACACACAACAACCACAAAGAACAACATCATGGAAACTAGAAGCACCAAGAACAAAGGCCTCCATGCTTGGAACTAGTCCCACTCCTGTCCCCCTGCTTCCAAAGCTCCATAGTCGTATGCTTCAACTGCCTGAAGTTGTGCTCTTCCATGTCCACCTGTTCCCTGTGGTCAGGGTGGACCTCCTGGTGGTGGTGGTGGAAACACATCGAAGCATCGTCCACCTCCAGCTGCACGGCCAGCTCCCCTGCCTCGGTCTCCGGCTCCTTGCGGTCCGCCTCGATCGAACCTCCACCTCTGCCTGGGAGGTCCTTCATCTATCTGCTGATCATCCGAGCGGTGGGTCAGACAGTCATGAGCCATGTGACCCTGTTCGCTGCACGTGTAACACAGCATAGCAGGTCTGGCTCTGTCACTCCCCTTGGTGCCTCGCACTACCGGCCCTGAGTCGTGCGACCGACCACCTGTTGGTCTGGCCCTCTTGGACCTATGTGTCATCTGTCTACTGCCATCTATAGAAGAATCCAATGCATAACAGATAGTAGTGGATCTTGCTGCTGGAGACTACTCAGCAAGGAAACTCTCCACTAAGAGGGCTCGCTCCAACACCCCCGTCTGTGTTGGGATGCTGTGAGAAACAACTGAAGCTCTAATCTCTCGGCTGATCCCATGCTCGAAGGTCTGGGCCCTGAAGAACGGGTCCCGTACCGTATCAGTGGAGTAGCGCGAGAGGTCGGCGAACCTCGATGAATACTACGCCACTGTCATGATACCCTTCTGAAGATGCAGTAGCTTCTATATACGCACCGCTCGAAGGGTGGCTGGTACAAACTCTGCACGGAACAAGCTCTCTAAGTCTGCCCATAGAAGTGTCACCTCATCATGCATCTGGAGCATCAGGCTCCACCATCTGCCTGTTGCTGCCTGAAGGAGGTTGGCAGCAAGGATCACCATAAAGTATGTTGGCATCCCTACTAGCCTGAAGACTCTCACCACAGCCTCCAGCCAATCCTCAGCCGCCTGTGGGTCCGTCTCTCCCCGGAACCTGGGTGGCCTCTGGCACTAGAACTCGTGCAACGCGCTCAAGCGGCGTGCATCGCCTGCTACTGGGGCTGGTGGCATCGGTGGCCCAATGGGGGGTAGTACCGCTGGTGCCTCAACTGGAAGAGGACCCTGTACTAAGGCCTTGTTGCTTGGAGGGATATCAGTACGTACAACTCTCGGGGCTCCAACTGGTCGTCCTCGGGGAGGCATCCTGAAAGAAACAGATGTGACATGATCAAAAGACTATACCTGGTGAGATGACCTTATTTGAGCTGATTTAAAGGAAATTTTTTGAAAACACACACGTAGTCAGTGTTTTCGTGCATTGAGTTGGAAATCAGAAGTTAGGGTCCTGGTGTACGGATACGTCGGTCGCCGCACCAACATTGGACTCCCTGAACTGAAAACCACACTCGGTATGCTTAACACTGTTGCTTCACAGAAAGAAAATATCAGAGTCATAAGTTCTGCGGTAGAACCGACGTCCTCTAATACCAATTTGTCACGACCCATCCTCAGGGCCCGTGCCATGACTACCCCAAGCCCACCTTCCATAGCCCAGGGGATGGAGACTAGCACCAAAGGCGTAAATCCTGATAAAAAGGGAAGGAATTGCATTTATGAAATGAAAACAAACACACAACCAGAGTATAAGCGGAAGCAAACACTAAGTAAAGCAATAAGACAAGTGTGTTGAAAGTACAAAAGGGGCCATAAATACAATCCCAATAGTAAAGTACAAGGAAAAGACAAAATAGCAGGAAGGTGTCAAGATGCTCCTAGATCGTCCTCCAGAGTTCTTACCTGAAGGGTACGTACAGATGGCCACCTCAGCTCTCCACATCCATCTGTCACCTCCGGGTACCGTCTCGTCATGAAGTCCACCTCCGGGTACCGTCTCATTGTGAATTCCACCTCCGGGTACCGTCTCGTTGTGAATTCCACCTCCGGGTACTGTCCAGTTCTACAAGCCTCAACCATGATCAATGTTGTCCATTGTCTGCATCCAACACAACAAGGTGCGGGAATAGCCCGTGCAGGGGTGAGTATAACGATACTCAGTAGGGACCCCCGAGACCCTCAAGGTCTCACTAAATCCAACAAGGATAAACCACAAAGAAATATCTCAATAGATAACCTCTACTTAGGTATATTCCCATACATGTACCTAAGTTATCAAGTAACCCATCTCAATCATGAGGAAATCACAAAGGTCATTGACTCAACTCAAACCAGGATTTTTATTCATGATGATGAAAAACACGGCTACTAGAGAACTCCTCCTCTGTCAAGTGTAGTAGTCCTGTCATGACTCCGAGGTGTCACTCACTAACCTTAGACTGCTGAGGTACTCCTCCTGTCGAGTACCACGGGTCTTCCACCTCACAAAGTAGTGCTCCTCCGCCATGGGTCTGCCACCTCACAAAGTAGTGCTCCTCCGCCATGGGTATGCCACCTCACAAAGTAGTGCTCCCCACTGGGCTATGCAAGTCACTCCGAATCAAATCGGACAAGCAGTCATCAGGTCTCAGCCAGCTACAAGGTCACCATACTCCGTATGCTCGCCTTCGAGAGGATCCTCTCCACGATCCAATGGTCGATACTCCAAGTATCACAAAGTCTCACAAAGAAGAATCACAAAGGACCACCTCATCACAGGGGTCTTAACGCAACAGAAGGCGCGTCAATCGGACACTCGGTTCGTGAGTTATTAGCCTCTTTGTTCCGGGGGCCCAGTTGGTTTCGTATATGAACCAACCCGTCCGTATCTCAACTATACCCCAAACTCCCATGGGGTATACTCAAAGGGAAGACTATGCTCCAAGAGTACCGGCGCCGCTGACGGTTCGTCAAACGGACGTTCGGTGTCAAAGATATGGCCCAAGAAGGTAATGGGCCAGTAATGAGCCCGGGTCTGGTCCGACCCGGTCAGACCAACTCAGCCTAACCCAAACTGGGCCGACCTGGTCTGGGTCGACCCGGTCAGACTCGCTGGGTCTGACCCGACCCATTGGGCGAGTCATCCCGCTATGTTTTGACCCGGTCCACTGGGCCCGGCCCAACGGACCGCGAGGGCGGTTCGACCCGATAGTCGCCACGTAGGCGGCTCGATAACTCGGCCCGGGAGACCGGACTGGTTCGACCAGTGACACCGCGGGGGCGTTGCAGGCCGGTTCAATAGGCCGGTGAACGGGAGGCCAACGAGAAGACCGCGCGGGGCGCAGGCGGGCCGGCTGGGCTCCGGCTGGCCACAGGTACATCGAGCACTGCGCGGGTGCGCCAGGTAGGGTGCCGAACGCCTGGTAGCACGTGGGGGCACGCCGGGTAGCGCGACAGGGCGACGGGGTGCGCTGGGCAGGTCCCCCGGCAGGGGCGCCTGGTAGGACGCCGACAAGGGCGTGGGGCGCCGAGCTGGCAGTGCAGCACGCCGGGGGGCGCCGGGTGCGCCGGTAAGGCGCCGGGGGTGCACCGGCAAGGCGCTCGGGGTGCGCCGTCAGGGTGCCGCGGGTGCGCCGGTAGGGCGCCGCAGGTGCGCCGATAGGGGCGCGAGGCACCGGGTGCGTGCCAGGGGGCCGCGGGGGTGGCGTAGTTCACAGAGGTCGCGGGTAGCGCGACCTTTGTTCGCCGCCTTCGTCGTCGTCGCCTCATTGCCATGCCGTCGTGGAGTCATTAAAAAAAGAAAAACGAAGGGGTTGGGCCATGTTGGTTTGGCCCGGACCCTCCGCATTTAGGGTGGTAGTAATAGGTTCTTATAAGTATGAAGCACAACAACCACCGTTTTTCATTTTGAGAGAAATGAAGAACATGGGAAATGTTCATACTTTAAATAAAAATAAAACCCCTGCCTCTTGCTCGCCGCTCGTTGGCGGAGTCACAGAAAGAAGACGATGAAGACCGTCGTTCGTCGCGTCCGCCACACATCCCCAATTCTGAGATGCGTCGGTTCATTGACGATGTTGCGGAGGATAGGTTTCTGGGGAAGGAAGGTCAAAGAAGAATCACGTGGAAGATCGTCGTTGGCGTTCTTCACGTTTTTCGTTAGAGAGGATATGATTTCCCCAAGTGTTGGGTGTCACAATACTTTACCAGCGCTTCGTCGCTTGTTGAAACCGTACCAAAACATTCTCCCAATCTCCCTATATATAGGAGAGGGGGAGAGGTATGCAACCATCGTGGAATTTATGACGGTTCATTTATTTGGAACCTTCCTAAATTCCAACGATGCAGTTACTTAATTTAAAAAGGGGGTCGGGCGAATTAAATTGCGTTGGCGCAATTTAAGAGGTGTGTTGGCACAAATTAAGAGTGGAGGATGCCAAGAAGTTCCCCCCACATAGCCTGCATCAAAACATATGACACGAATTAATTTTATGTTGACACATAAAATTAATTGACAGCAATTAATTTCACGTCGACACATAAAATTAATTCACAGTAATTAATTTTTATGTCGACCCATAAAATTAACTGACAACAATTAATTTTATTTCAACTCATAAAATTAATTGAGAGAAATTAATTTTACGTCGACATATAAAATTAACTAACAACAATTAATTTTACATCGACCCATAAAATTAATTGAGTCCAATTAATTTTACGCCGGCATATAAAATTAATTGATGGGGGGTTTGAGAGGTTTCCTCTCCCTCCCCATTAAATGGGAGGTTAGGGTGTGGCGTTTCCACCACCAACTCCCAAGTGGTGCTTCTAACCACTTTATCCGCACTGCATGTGTTTAACAAAACAAAATAAATTATTCACTTATTTTATTTTATTAACCCACGTAAAACCCCAAAAACTAACTTTCATACCCGATCATCCGCTGTTGAGGTGAAAGACTTCTTAAGCGAATATCGGCACTGCGAGTTCAACGGTGCCCTCGAAATTCGATTCCGAGCACCGGTTCAAAAGTTATAAAATGCCGCTCGTACATTTACTGAATGTACCCGAAAAAAAGTTCGGAAAATTATTATCAGTCACCCTCAACCCACTGTGGTCAAGGTTAAACTCTGCCTAAGAGAAACATGCCCCAACGAACTCAACGGTACTCTCAAATTTTCAATTCGAGTTACCATTTAGAAGTTATGAATTTTACAATAAAATAATTGTCACTTAATTATTTTATTTATGGCCAAAAACTAACTTTCTCAGGTGGCTCGTGCCGGCCAAAGTTAGTATATGCTTAAAGGAAGCATACCCTCACGAGTTCAGCGATGGTCTCAGATTTTTAATCCGAGTTACCATTTGGGAGTTATAAGCATTTAAAAAATAAAATAACTTTATTTAATTATTTTATTTATGGTTATTCCATTTTTTAGTTTTCTCATAGGTGGCTTGCGCTGACTAAACTTAAGTCACGCCTAGGGTAAACCCGCCATCCTGAGAAAAACGGTGTCCTCGGATTTCTGATCCGAGTAACCGTTTAAGAGTTATTCCAATTTTTCAGGAAAACTTCTTACGCGCGTTAATTGAAGCTTAAAAAAACATCAGAAAATTATTTCGGGCACACCGAGCCTCAGAATCAGGTGCTGTCAGAAACTGCGTACTCGTAAAATTCCAAAGAAATTAAGAAAAAAAAAATTCCTTGAAATTTATGGGTCTTTACCCTGATTATGCTAAAGTTGTTTGTGATTTTTTCAGGACTAACATATTTTGTAGGTTTGGAGTTCCTCGAGCCATAATCAGTGATCAAGGGACTCACTTTTTCAATAGAAGAATGGATGCTTTGCTGAAGAAGTATGGAGTGCATCATAAAACATAAAATCCCTATCACCCACAAACAAATGGTCAAGCTGAAGTGTCCAATAGGGAAATCAAAGGAATTTTGGAGAAGACTGTTAAACCAAACAGGAAGTATTGGAGCTAGAAGCTGGAAGACACATTATGGTCTTATAGGACAGCCTACAAGACCTCGATTGGAATGAGTCCATATAGGCTAATTTATAGGAAAAGTTTTCACCTACCTGTGGAAATGGAGCATAAGGAATATTGGGCTTTGAGGAAGATGAATCTGGATCTTGAAATTGCTGGGAAAGAGAGAAGGTTGCAGTTACAGGAGCTGGAGTAAATTAGAAGAGAAGCATTTGAAAATTACAAGATTTACAAAGAGAGAACAAGAGTGGCTCATGAAAAGATGATCCAACCGAAATAATTCCATCCTAGAGATAAAGTGCTTATATTCAATTCAAGACTCAATCTAATTCCAGGTAAACTTCATTCCAGATGGGAGGGTCCATTTATAGTTACTCATGTATATCCTTTTGGTGCTGTGCAGATTGTGAAGGATGGAGAGCAGGATCCATTCAATATTAATGGGCATAGGCTGAAGAAATTCCATGGGTCCATTCCATCAGATCTAGTGGAGGATATCCCGCTCCTCCAACCAGTCTATCAATAAGAGTCATCAGGTTGTACCTCTCCTTTAAACTTTCTTATTGTTGTGATTCATTTTAAAATATGATTACATGTTAAATACACTTGAATGAATTGAGGACACTGCAACATTTAAGTGTGGGGGACGGAGCCTTTGTAGTTATTTATTTTCATTTTTTGTTTTTTTTCAAAAATAAATAAAAATAAAAAAATTGTGTGTTTTATAATTTTTGGTGTGTTTATTTTTTTTCCAGTTTTTGGTGTGTTATTAAAATTTTGAGCTAAAATGGTTATTATTGCCATTTTTGAAACCCATGTCATTGAGTGAACCAATTTATTTCATGAAACTGAGCTTAAATGAATACTGAAAATTATTTTGATTCAATTTCAATTCTTTGGGAATCTCATGAAAAGTACTCAGATTTTTGAATCCCATGCCACATCTCACTGTCTTTATCTTTAAAATCACTTTCCTGCAAGGCTTCTGAACCATTATTGTTATATTCTTTTCATTCACCTCACTTCTTGAGAGAACCAGAATATGCTTGTTTTAACCAGAATTTGATTCATTCTTTTAAAACTTGAGGTTTTGGGGTACATGTGTTTTAAATGATTGAGGCATTTATTTGGTTTTAAATCCCCCTTTTCAAGATAATACCATTCATTATGGCCTAACTTGTACATTTAATCCTTGTAGCCCATAGAATCCATGAACAACCTATTAGGTTAGCCACATTACAAGACAATTTTCCCTATCCAACCTTCCCTTGAAGTGAAATTGCATGATCTAGTTGAACTTAAGTGTGGGGGGAGCTATCTTGTGTTGTGCTACCTCATTTGGTGAAACTTTGGGTGGAAAATCAAATATTGAAGAGATGTGTAATGTATTAGATTTATCCATATGTTTATTTTAATATTATATGGGAATTTTTTCGAGACCAGGCGTTGTGATGGCGTGCAGTTCCGAGGCCCGGTGAGCCTGAAAAAAATGTTTGAATTTAATTAAATAATCAAATTACACATGCGTGTGGTTTTCCTGAAAAAGTGGAATAAATCCTGAATGGGTACTCAGATCAGAAATCCAAGGGCACCGTTGTGTTCAGAGCAGTGATTTTACCTTAGGCGAGGCCTAACATCAGCTGGCGCAGGTTGGTGGTGAAATCTAGTTTTTAGACGTAACCGTAATAAAATATTTAATAAAAAATATTTTATAAAATCTTGTGGCAGCAAATATCTTTTATCTTTTTAAATAGATATTTGTTCAGGGATCCAGGGTTACATACCTCATAACCCTGAAACCCTTGGAGGCTCTGGAGGCTCTGGAGGGAACCTCAATGAGGAGACAACGTTCTTGATGAGCTTTGCCGGTGACGACGACGCGGTGACCAGATCTTCGCCAAAGAATGCCGCGAATCCAGGTAGGATGTTTTGATTTTTGGTTTCCTTTCCCCGTTCTTGATTCCTATGTTGAACACAGACTAATCCACAAATAAATTATCCTGCAGATCTATCATGTTTTCGGGATGGGCTTTTGCGGGGATTTTTTGGATTTGATTCTTGAAGGTTGTTGTTGGTTTCATTTGGCATTCTAATGGCGACGAACCAAGATCGACACGAACATCGATCGAGGTTTGTCCCTCTCGATTTGTTGTGCCTTTCTTCCCCGATTTCCTCACGTTATTCCTGTGCGTTCTACGCGTTCTTCACGGAGATATGAACGAAGGATCGTTGTGCATCCGTTGTGCGACTCAATGATCTGAAATTGAAGATCTGGCATCAGTACAACCCCATGGAGGTGCGACTGCAGTGGAAATGGACGGATCAAAGCAGATCAGAAGATATCATTCTTCAAAAAATTTCCACACAGGTGACCGAAATCAGATTTTGGAGCCGATTGAAAGCCCAAAACCCACGGATTTGGCATCACGACGACGAGGCGACCTGAGATATTGAGTTTTATGGAAAATGGATGACAGAAACGAGATTCAGAAGATCGGCCGAGGCGCAAGGAGGAAGACGACGGTTCTGGAAAAATCCCGACTACACGCAGTGTAGTATGAGCTACACGACGTGTGTTCGTCAGCGGACCACCTAGCATGTACTTCGGGAGCACACGGGCACGGGTTGGGTACACGTCCAAGGACACGGCATGTATTCCCTTCCCCGGCCAGACCCGACCAGATACACGGGACACCCCGTGTACTGGTACATGGGAAAGGCAACACGGGTCTAGGCCGTGTACGTGCACATGGCTAGCGTACACGGAGCGAACCCCAGACCCTTGGACACGACATGTAATCCTACTACACACCATGTAGTTACTTTTTATATGACAAGCCTAGAGACGCGGTCCATTTACACGGGCATTACCTGAAGTCAAGGAATATGGTGTGTGATCCTTCTACACGCCGTGTAGTCTAGTTTTACACACCTGGACTAGAGATGCATGCCATTTACACATGCAGTACCCGGAGTCAAGGAACACGGCGTGTGATACTACTACACGCCGTGTAACCTGTCTTACATGGCTTGATCCAGTTGTCTTTTGTGACTTGGACTAGTTTCCTTAGGGTTCGTACCCTTGGTCTTTCCCCTGATGGTTTCTGGTATCATTTCCTATGTACATGAGTATGATCCCTTCAGCAGGACTTCCTGAATAGAGTTGTTGGAATACCCTCTTCGAGACTTGGAGACGCATCCTCTATTTCTTCCTGGTACCCTAGGTAGAGTTCTTGGTATCGACATGACCAACTTTACCTGGGCTCTGATTCTCTACTTAGCGGATTAGTTCAGACTGAGTTGTTGGAATCACCCCATAACTATTGGTTGTGATCCTCATTTGGACATCGTATTCTTAAGCACTTGTGGAGTGAGTTCTCCTGGAACAAGTGCTTCGTGTCTCTCTCTTCATACCTAGGAGTGTGTTCTCCTTGTTACGTGCTTAGTGGAATCTTCAAGCTGGATCTTAGCGGTGGTTTCGCGATGGTCAATCACATATGGGTATATTTGGATATTCTTGTTATATGTTCTGTAAACACATACTGTGTAGAGATGATTTTATCATTACTTTGTGGTATTTTCCTTTATTATATTCCCCTTTTTATTTTTCTTTGTGGTTTTTGGGGTGTCCTACTGGGTATTTTTATACTCACCCCTGCATGGGCTTTGCCCGCACGTGTCGTGTCTTGTGCAGATGAGCGAGCCTTTGACAGGATTCTAGGTGGACCAGGACTGGATGGTGCTCAGTGAGATCAGGAAGGCTGAGGTGTGTTCCTATGGCTACGGATTGCTCTCCCAGTACCTTTCTTTATAAGTTGTACTTTGTTGCAGACTCTCTTTTGGTGAGCTTGTACTTTTGGCCCAGGGTTTTACATTACTGTACTTTACTTTCCTGTCGTACTCTGTTGGTTGGGTTTTTAGTGTATGCATGCATTTCCATTTTTAGTAGCTTTTACTTTTTCATCTTTGTGGGATTGGAGATGTGTGTGCATGTGTACAGGTTTATAGGCAATGCCTCTCATTTATAGTAACATGCCTACTCGGTGATAGTCACCAGCCCCTGGCCTATTGGAGGTGGGCTTGGGGAGTTTCGGCTCAGGCCCCACTAGGACGGGTCGTGACAGAGTGGTATCAGAGGTGGTCAGTTCTACCTTAGGACCAAGATCCTGTGATTTTGTTTGGGGTGACAGTGTTAAGTTTTTTGAGTTCGGCTTTCAGGAAGGGACCCCAGTGTTGGTACGGGCGGCCGACGTATCCATACACCAGGACTCTGATAACTTGATTTTCAACTCAGAACATGATAACACTAGTTTCAAGGGAAAATAATGGTACATGCATCATATAGGAATGGGTTGTGGTTTCCATGTCCTTCTTGTGTTAGCTCTCCAGATATACTCACTGACTGCAATACATATTGTTTCTTTATAGGATGCCTCCGTGACGTGCACCCGCTAGGATCCAGAAGCTCAATCACGAGGATGACCCCCTTAGTGATGAAGCTTTAGTACAGGGACCACATCCCCCAGTTTTACCTTCAGGTGGTGTGCCATCTATTCCACCACCCGTGGAGCAGTGTTTAGTGCCTTCTGTACTAGTAGAAAAGGAGCGCATGCTGAGCACACTCCACAAGTTTCAGAGATAGAGACCCCTCTGGTTTCGAGGCGAGCCTGACCCTTAGTCAGTAAAGGACTGGCTTGAGGTAGTGGCCAGAGTCTTCCATTTGGTCAGGACACCGACAGAACAGATGGTGATCCTGGCAGCGATCCTTATACAGGGCTCGGTAGGGTGATTGTGGAGTTTGGTTATCCAGACTCACGACGAGGCGACTCTTGCATGGTCAGAATTTGAGCATCTCTTCAGAGAGGAGTTTTCACCGGTTACCCTGAGAGTAGTACGTATACAGGAGCTTCTTCAGCTCCAGCAGGGAACCATGACGGTGGCTGACTATTTATTGAGGTTTACCAACCTCTCATGGTACTCGATGGATATGGTCAGGGATCAGTACTTCAGAGCTCGAACTTTTGAGCGGGGCTTGCGCAGAGACATCTGAGCTAGTATCATCCCTATAAGCATTCCTACTTATGATGGGGTTCTCGAGCGGGCTTTGGTGGTCGAAAGCTTCTTATCAGAGTAGAGACAGCCAGTAGTTGTCAGTAGTGAGCGAGCTGGAGCAGAGACCTCGGCAGCAGGGAGCCGACATCAGGGACCCAGGCATGGGAGACGTTTTTAGAGGAGATCCCAGGATAGAGGATCTTCCGTATAGGGTTTACAGGGCGCATCCAGCTAGCCTTGAGAGATGCGATGCTACTCATGTGATGGCAGGGGACATCTCTCTTGAGATTGTCCGACCCGCCATACTACTGACATGGGAGCAGTGGATGAACCACCAAGGCAGAGGCAACGTGTGGAGCAGACAGACCTGCAGGGTGGAGGATGTGGTAGAGGAGTTGGGAGAGTAGCTGGAGGTGGTTTGTGTTTTTACCTTTTACCACCACCACCCCCAGGAGGTCCACCCCTAGCTCAGGGAGCTAGTGGACATAGGTAGGGACAGCTGCAGGCAGCGGAGGCTTATGACCCAGTACTCCTGGAATGATTAGAGGTACAATCTGTGTCTTTTCTAATTTGGCTGCCGTACTGATAGACACAGGTGCTAGTCATTCTTTTCTGGCTACTAATCTTGTTTGAGACATTGAGATTCCAGTTGAGCCATTGACTCAACCCTTACGCTTAGAAACACTGACTGTAGAATATTCAGAGATCACACACCTTTGCAGACAGTGTGACCTGACCCTTGGAGGTGCGAGTTTCGGTTGGAACCTCTTGGTGGTAGCGTCGAGGCCTTACGATGTCATTCTTGGTATGTACTGGCTATCTACGGTTCATGCCCATATTGACTATTTTAGGTGAAGGGTGAGGTGTGTCCGCATTGATGGAACGAGGTTCTACTTCGTCAGTGAAAAGGAGACCCAGGAAACACAGGATGGACTCATGCGTAGGAAGGTACAACCAATTTCACATCAGTTGGCTAGCCTAGCCCTTGGTACAGCAGATGTTATGAGTTTCCAGTTTCCAGCAGTAGTGGCTAAGTACGAGGATGCCTTTCTGGAGGATTTCCCCGGACTACCTCCCCATCGGGAGATATATTTCTGCATTGAGTTGCAACCCGAGATGACACTAATATCAACATCATCATATCAGATGGCTTCTGCAGAGCTTCGTGAGCTAAGAGTGTAGTTGGAAGACCTGCAGAGGAAGGGATTTGTGAGACCCAGCGTTTCACCTTGGGTGGCCCCAGTATTGTTTGGCAAGAAGGCAGACGGGAGCTTGAGGCTGTGTGTGGATTTCTGGCACTTGAATCAGGTGACCGTGAAGAACCGGCATCCACTACTGAGAATCGATGACCTCTTCGACCAGTTAAGAGGGGAAAAATGGTTCTTGAAGGTTGATCTATGATCAAGCTATCACCAGTTGTGAGCACGGGATGATGATATACCAAAGACGACTTTCAGATGTCGCTAAGGTCACTATGAGTACTTGGTGATTCCCTTCGGCGTAACGAACGCCCCGGTAGTATTTATGGGACTCATGAACCAGATCTTTCAGCCCTATCTAGATCGGTTCGTAGTGGTCTTCATCGATGATATCCTTGTGTACTCTGCGTCTGAGGAGGAGCACGCGAGGCACCTAAGGATGGTTCTGGACACACTCAAAGAGAACCAGTTATATGGGAATCTCTAAAAGTGTCAATTCTGGATACAGGAGGTCCACTTTCTAGGACACGTTATCTCAGCAGATGGTGTAGCAGTGGACCCAGCCAAGGTAGATGCAGTGTTAGCATGGGAGCCACCTCGGAGCGTAACAGAGGTGCGGAGTTTCCTTGGGTTGGTAGGCTACTATCAGAGATTCATTCTTGATTTCTCCAGTATTTTAGCACCCATGACAGCTTTGACCCGAAAGGGGAAGCCTTTCGTGTGGACCGAGAGATTCCAGTAGGATTTTCAACAGTTGAGGCAGAGTCTGACGAGCACCCCGATCTTGAGACTACCAGAAGAGGGTGTCGAGTACATAGTGTTCTACGATGCATCAGGAACCAGGCTTGGTTGTGTCCTGATGCAGAGGAAAGCAGTGATTTCATATGGCTCACACCAGTTGAGGCCAATCGAGCAGAACTACGTGACCCATGATCTTGAGTTGGCAGTGGTAGTCTTCGCATTGAATATGTGGTGGCACTACCTGATGGGCGAGTGGTTTACCATATACTCTAATCAAAAGAGTCTCAAATATATTTTTTCTTAGAAGGATCTGAATTTGAGACAGAGGAGGTGTCTTGAGTTCCTCCAGGATTACAACTATGAGATCGTTTATAATCCTATTAAGGGGAACGTTGTGGAAGATGCTCTCAGCAGGAGATCCAGTTCGCAATTGCTGGATGAGGTGATGAGGCAGTTGGCCTCTTTACAATTATCCTTCGTGGATAGAGATGAGGGAGCTTACCTTCAGTCGATGGTTGTTACCCCTCCACTCTTACAACGAGTCAGGGAAGCACAGCTCGAGGATTCTAGCTGTGAGACTCTACGTGATTAGATATCCACAGGTGATGATGCCGACAGATATTCAAGAGGTGGGGAGCACATTGTTCTTTTCAGAGGGTGCACAGTAGTAACCGTGACGTTGCGGGAGGAGGTTCTGAGGGAGTTCCATACATATCCTTTGGCAGTGCATTTAGGCATGAAAAAGATGTACCGAGACCTCCGACGTCAGTTTTGGTGTCCAGGAATGAAGAAGAGTGTGGCAGAGTTTGTTTCTCGGTGCGTTAATTGTCAGCAAGTGAAGGATGAGCACCAGGTTCCAGCAGGTTTGACTCAACCCCTTGAGGTTCCAGAGTGGAAGTGGGATGAGATATCAATGGACTTCATGATGGGTTTACCATGTATGTCTAGGGTACATGATGCCATCTGGGTGATCGTTGACTGACTCACCAAGTCGGTCCACTTCCTAGCCATACGGGAGTAGAGTTCAGTAGAGAGCTTGGGACACCTCTACATACAGGAGATAGTTCAGCTTCATGGAGTTCCATTAATTATTTTCTTAGATCGCGATGCTTGTTTCAAATCCCGTTTGTGGAAGGGATTACAGGAAGCTTTTGGAACTCAGTTACGCTTGAGTACAACGTTTCATCCTCAGACTGATGGTCAGACAGAGCAGACCATCCAGGTTTTGGAGGATATGCTACGAGCTTGCATACTTGACTTCAGTCATAGCTGGGAGGACCACCTACCATTGGTGGAATTTTCCTATAACAACAGTTATCATTCCAATATTGGTATGGCACCGTTCGAGGATTTTGTACAGGTGAACTTGCAGGTCACCACTTTGCTGGATTGACCCAGGAGAGTCAGTACTCATGGGCCCAGAGATGGTGCGAGCTACTACGGAGAAGGTGCATGTCATCCAAGAGCGGATGAAGACTGCACAGAGTTGGTGGAAGTCTTATGCCGACAAGAGACAGAGGCCCTTGGAGTTCGAGGAGGGAGACCATGTGTTCCTTCGGGTCTCACCTCGATGAGGACTGTAGAGATTTGGCCGAGGCGACAATCTATCTCCGAGTTTCATCAACCATTTTCAGATTCTGAGTAGAGTTGGAGAGGTGGCGTACTGCTTGGATCTACCTCCTCAGATGGACCAGGTACACAATGTCTTCCATGTGTTGTAGCTGCGGAGGTACGTGCATGATCCATTGCACATTATCGACTGGGGCGAGCTAGACATCGATGATGGAGCGACCTTTACTGAGTACCCAGTGGAGATTGAGGATTGGCAGGAGAAGATTTTTCGTGGGTGATCTATTCCCATGGTGCGTGTTCAGTGGCAGCACGGGAATATCTAGGAGAGCACGTGGGAGCGGGAGGCCTAGGTTCGTGTGAAGTACCCACACCTTTTTGAGTTTCATTTTTTTTAGCTTTTCAGGGACATAAATCCCTAAGGTGGGTATGATGTAATGTCTCGGATTTCTCCATACGTTTATTTTAATATTATATGGGAATTCTTTTGAGACCAGGCATTGTGACGGCATGCAGTTCTGAGGCCCGGTGAGCCCGGAACAAATGTTTGAATTTAATTAAATAATTAAATTACATGTGCGTGTGGTTTTACTAAAAAGTGTAATAACTCCTGAACGGGTTCCCGGATCAGAAATCCGAGGGAACCATTGCGTCCAGAGCAGCGATTTTACTTTAGGAGATGCCTAACATCGGCTGGCACAGGTCGGTGGTGAAATCTAGTTTTTGGACGCAACCGTAATAAAATATTTAATAAAAAATATTTTATAAAATCTTGTGGTGGAGAATATCTTTTATCTTTTTAAATAGATATTTGTGCAAGGATCCAGGGTTACATAACTCATAACCTTGAAACCCTTGGAGGCTTTGGAGGCTCTGGAGGGAACCCCAACGAGGAGACGGTGTTCTTGACAAGCTTCGCCGGCGACGACGACGCGACGACCGGATCTTCGCCAACGAATGCCGCAAATCCAGGTAGGATCTTTTGATTTTTGGTTTCCTTTCCCTGTTCTTGATTCTTACGATGAACGTAGATTAATCCAAAAAAAAATTAGCCCGTGGATCGATCGTGTTTGTGGGGATTTTGGGGATTTGATTCTTGAAGGTTGTTGTTGGTTTCATTTGGACTTCTAATGGTGATGAACCAAGATCGACATGAACATCGATCGAGGTTCATCCCTCTCGATTTGTTGTGCCTTTATTCCCCGATTTCATCTCATTCTTCATATGCATTCTACGCGTTCTTCACGAAGATATGAATGAAGGATTGTTACGCATCCGTTGTGTGATGAAACAATCCCAAATTGAAGATCTGGCATTGGTACAACCCCACGGAGGTGCGACTACAGTGGAAATGGACGGATCAAAGTGGATCGGAAGATATCATTCTTTGAATGATTTCCGTACGGGTGACCAGAATTGGATTTTGGAGCCGATTGAAGGCCCAAAACCCATGGATTTGGTATCACGACGACGAGGCGACCTGAGATCTCGAATTTTGCGGAAAACAGATGACAGAAACGAGATCTAGAAGATCAGATGAGGTGTGAGGAGGAAGATGACAGTTCTGGAAAAATACCAACTACACGCCATGTAGTATGGGCTACACGGCGTGTGTTCTTCGGAGGACCACCTGGAGTGTACTCCTAGAGCACACGGGCATGGGTTGGGTACACAGAAAAGGATACAGAGTGTATACCCTTCCACATCCAGACCCGGCCAGATACACGGGACACCTCGTGTACTGGTACACGGGCAAGGAAACATGGGTCTAGGTCGTGTACGGGCACATGGCCAGCATACACGGAGTGAACCCCGGACCCTCGGACATGGTGTGTAATCCTACTACATGCCGTGTAGTTACTTTTTATATGACAAGCCTAGATACACAAGCCGTTTACATGGGCAGTACCCGAAGTCAAGGAACATGGTGTGTGATCCTTCTACATGCCGTGTAGTCTAGTTTTACACACCTGGACTGGAGACACAGACTTTTTACATGGTCAATACCTGAAGTCAAGGAATACGACATGTGGTCCTACTACACTCTGTGTAACCTATCTTACATGGCTTGAGCCAGTTGTCTTATGTGACTTGGACTAGTTTCCTTAGGGTTCGTACACTTGGTCTTTCCCCTGAAGGTTTCTGGTATCATTTCCTATCTACAGGAGTATGATCCCTTCAGCAGGACTTCCTGAATAGAGTTTTTGGAATCCCCTCTACAAGACTTGGAGACAGATCCTCTATTTCTTCCTGGTAACCTAGGTAGAGTTCTTGGTATCGACGTGACCAACTTTACCCGGGCGCCAATCCTCTTCTTAGCGGATTAGTTCAGACTGAGTTGTTGGAATCACCCCATAGCTATTGGTTGTGATCCTCATTTGAATATCGTATTCTTAAGAACTTGTGGAGTGAGTTCTCATGGAATGAGTGCTTCGTGTCTCTCTATTCATACCTAGGAGTGTGTTCTCCCTGTTACGTGCTTAGTGGATTTTCCCATCTTGAAATAATAATAAAAAGTTAATGTTGGATGGATAGAGATGACTGTATCATTCCTTTGTGGTATTTTCCTTTGTGGTATTCCCCTTGTTATTTTTCTTTGTGGTTTTTGGGGTTTCCTACTGGGTATTGTTATACTCACCCCTTCACGGGCTTTGCCCGCACGTGTCGTGTATTGTACAGATGAGCGAGCCTTTGATAGGATTCTAGGTGGACCAGGACCGGACGGTGCTCAGTGAGATAAGGAAGGCCGAGGTGTGTTCCTATGGCTACGGATTGCTATCCCAGTACCTTTCTTTATAGGTTAGACTTTGTTGCAGACTCTCTTTTGGTGGGCTTGTACTTTTGGCCCAGGGTTTTACATTACTGTACTTTACTTTCCTGTCGTACTCTGTTGGTTGGGTTTTTAGTGTATGCATGAATTTCCATTTTTAGTAGATTTTACTTTTTCATATTTGTGGGCTTGGAGATGTGTGTGCGTGTTTACAGGTTTATAATCAATGCCTCTCATGTTAGTAACATGCCTACTCGGTGCTAGTCACCATCCCCTGGCCTATTGGAGGCGGGCTTGGGGAGTTGTGGCTTGGGCCCCACTGGGCCGGGTCATGAAAAGATGTGCGTGCTGATGAAAAATCATTATGTTGAAAGCTGTGCCTTTTCTAGAGCTTTCATGATAAGAGAATTTGTGCCTTCTTGGAGCTTCTAATGAAGGAAGAAAGATGTGCCTTTTCTAGAGCTTTCAAGAAAAATCATGTTTGAGAAGATTGAATTTTTTTCTGCTGAAATGATGAGATGTTTGAACATTTATTGAGATTTTATTATTATGGATCTGAATTTATACTAAGGGGAGTGAGGAGGATACCACACTTGAGTGAAAATTAGAATTTTGCAATTTTGCTTCATAAAGTGCCAAACCCTCCTCATTCGGCCTCAGAAATTTTCACATAAAAATCCTACAAACCAAAAGCTAAAAAACAACCCTAAAAAGTACTAATGACTAAAACATGTCCTTGGATCACATTGGGTGGATAATTAGGAGTTTTTCAAACCTATGGTGACCCTTTCATTGGTTTGTATGAGAAAAAATTTGATGAAAATTGATATTTGTGAGATGAGAGAAAATTCATGTGAGGTAGGTGTCTTGTGTGCATGGGAGGATAAATGAAGAAGAAAAATATTGAATGATCCTATTTGTGAACTTTGAAAAATGATTATGGATGAGGAATGATATCTTTTATTTCTTGGTGTGGAATTGGTGGATCTCAATGGCATGTGTTTTGAATTTTCTTTGATTTGATTTTGATTTTGACTTTTCCGGGAGTCCAAGTGCTAAGTGTGGGGGAATTGATAGAGATAATATTTTCATTATTTTTCATATGTGTTTCAATGATTTAACCCCTTCCAATTAATCAATTTGAGTTTATTTGTATCATTTTAGTGTTTTGGAGAATTATGGGCTTAATTGTGGAAATTGGTTAATTCTGGAAATTTAGCAGTTTTGTGTAGCTTTTGTATTTCGGGCTTATATTTTACATTTTTTATCCAAATTGTATGATTTTTTTTATGATTTCACTGATCTTGGGCTTCATTTTATCCTTCTGGACCCAAATATCAATCAATCATTTGGAAGCTCAAATCCGGCTCACAAATCAGGCCTCAAAAACTGTGCACAGAATTGGAGAAGTTTATTGTTGGGTCCATATCTCATAAATGGATGAACCATTGGAGCTGAAATTTTACATGGAGCTGTAAAAAATCTGGAGTAACAAGTTTAATTAATATATACATGCCTTATTATTTCATTCTCAAGTCCATAAATTCGTTGGAACTCGACATATTGGAATACAAAAAGTCTGTCTGGAAGAATTAAATATTCTAAGTGAAGCATCCATAACTAGTTCATTTACTAGCCAATTAATCTGAAATTTCGGGTGTCTATAGATGAGATATGGAGAAAAAACTTTCAATAAGGACCAATGTCCAAATTCGGTCATTTACTATGACAAAAGGACTCAAAGGTTCGTTGGGGTAATTTTGGGGGGAAATTCTCAACTCCAAAAGTCTATAAATAAGAGTGTTCACTTCCATTCAAAGGGGTTGAAGAAGGTGCAAGAGGGTCTGTTCTAGAGGATTGAGTTATTGAAGTTATTTTTATTTTATATTTTCTCTTTTATTTGTTTCATCATGCTCTCTTATTCCCCTTTCAACTCTATTACCCTTCAGATGGAGGGGTAAAACCTTTGAGTGATCTGGGAAGGGGGAGTTTCTATTTTGTAATGTCAGAGTTTTGTGCTTAAATGTAAAACCCTATTTTTCTTTTGAATGACTTATATTATCACTATTTCCTAACTATATTAATGTGATCGTGTTTTGATTTTGGTGTATTCATTTTTAACAGCTTTGGTTAAAGACTTAATCTCCCTCCGCCCAGTGCAATTTGTCTCGATCGAGCATATTGTATTAGGTGGTGAGTGTCTAGCGATCGTTGGCACATTTGTGGAACTAGTGGAACTTTTATAAAGTTATAAGGATAAAAAATTCTCAATCGGGACTTGCCTTAGTTGTTTAGATATTATTTATGAACTTCCATGAACATAGGAGTGAGTTCTATTTGCTTCTTTAACCAAGGGTGATAGATAACTCGATTGAGGAGTCTTTCATTTGTCATTCAAAAGGAAGAGTGGTAAGATGATCTTTGTGACTATGATGAAATTACAAAAGTTTATACCCTTAACCCCATCACTCTCTTCATCCATTATTGTTCAACATTTCTTTTCAATTTCTTGCTTTATTTTTCAACTCTAACAATTTCAAAAAGAACCTCTTCTTCTTTCTTTAATTTAAGTGACTAATGTAATTGTTGAGAACTCCTCTCTGGAAACAACTTAGGTTACCCACTTTTCTACATTTTAACTTAGGTTTTATTTTTTTTTGTCACACCCCATGACAGGCATGCTTCATGATGTCTTAGAGAAATATTATAGTCTTTTTTAGCTATATCTAGGTCATAACATATTGTGTGATGAGGCTAGTGCATCTACTATATGGTTGAAACTAGAAATTTTTTTATGAATAAATCAATTGTTGTTAGGATATATAAAAAGGTGAAACATTAAAATTTTAAAATGCATCTTGGCACTACGGTTTGGGATCATATTTTTGAATTCTATAAAATCTTGCTATACCTAGCTAACATAGAAATTAAGGTTGAATATGGGGCTTAATTTTATCATTTTTAGATAGTTCTTGCCACAACCTATGTGATACCATGATGTATGGTATATAGTCTTTGACTTAAGAGGAATTTAAGTCAGATCTTATATTAAGTAACTGTAGTTTAATAATGGGTTAAAGTATAAGGGCAATGGACTTAATACATTGGGAAGAATATACCATATGATCAATGGAGAAATGGTAGTAAGTGTAGTTCCTAGGTTGGTTGGTACCACTGAGCGAGGGGGGGGGGGGTGAATCAGTGATATATTTTTTATGAATTCTTTTTAATTCAATATCTTGGAATAGTTAATGTCTTGATCCTATAAATCTCAAATTAACTCACCCACACCTCACATACAATATAAATAAAGAGATCATAACACACAAGTATTTACAATATTTAGTTGTAAAATACCACTCTTTATCGGGATTGGTTATCCCTTCAATCATAGATTATCCACTATAAACACAAGTGGTTACACCAAGGAACTTCCCAGTCCTATAAACATAGAGTCACAATCCATTATTTCTTTAGAATCCCACCGAAGTGTTGGAGTTGGTGACCTAGAACCAACTACTTTTTACTTTATTCATTAATAAAATCCTTATCACATTTTGATTGTTCTTCTGTGTGAAAATGCATGTGATAATGTCCTAAGGACAACTGTTGCATTAAAGGGTCATAACGGATCCCTACTATGATGAGAACCCATAAGTTCCATAACACTACTCTTGAATATATGTTCTATGGCCGGATGATATTATTTGAGGGGCACAAATAATACAGGTCATTAGGGGTGAGGACTCATAAAACTTTGAGGCACCTTCTCATGGTGTGCGCCCTTGGTAATATCCAGGAGGATATTATGAGAACGAGGCCCACCAGTAGGAAATCCACATTTCATAGTGTCATTGGATGTTCCTATCTGCGGACGTGTGTATTGGTCCTTAGAATTTAAGATTATTATTAATGGGTATTACAACTCGCACACTTAGATGTATTGATGAAAACTGTGATGACACACTGTTCGTAGTGAGGTAGGATACGTTGGGCATATCATGAGTAATACTACATTAATAGATAATGAGAGAAAGGATTTGTCCCTTCTGTTCTATAACAGAAGTAGATATCTAAGGCCCTTTGATGGAATTGATATAGCCTAAATAAATCCATGGCCATGGTAAGGTATGGGCAAGTTCAATTCCGGGAAGTCAAAGAAAGAATAATCTAGCACATGGGTTTATGAAACTACCATGCAACCCTCTTGATTAGAGATATCGAGACAATGGGGATTATATTACACGGTAAGCATTTGTATGAGGTGACACGTCATTACGGTGTTAAATTCTTTCTCTATGGGTGCCTTGGCGTGTTGTTAGACGCTAACCTTGGACTTTAGGCAGGCTTCACCTAATGCCACTGAGAAAGAGGCCTAGAGGGTCACACACTAAGTGTGTCCATGTATCTCAGTTAAATATTAATTTAACAAGTTAAATAAAGATTATTCCTAATTGTGATTTAATAATTATTTAAGGATGCCTGATCACATTTATTTCGACACTAGTTATTCGAGAGAATATATTTTGGGTGAAATAATATGTTTATTAGAGAGTAATACAGTTACATTTATTTAAGAAATAAATAGCCATTACTCAAGGTCTAATAAATGTGGTGGAGGAAATAAAGGAAAATAAACTTACACACCGTGTTTATTAAATATACACGTCGTGTAGTTTTATGGAAAATGAGTATACACCGTGTATTAATGATTACACGCTGTGTAGTTTTTCCAGTTGGGATTCTGAGGATATAATATTGTTTTATTAAATGATATTTATTATAATCAGCGTGGGTGCATGTCAAGAAATTAATAATTCGACATGGGGGTTTTCAATAAGAGTTAATGAAATAAATAAAACGCGTAACACGTTTATTTATTGTCATAACTCTATAACCTCAAACCCGATTATAAATATCCTCACAACCCTAACACTTTTCCACAAGATAATCGTTGGGCACAACAATTCTGAAGAATTATTTCAAGCCTGAAATAACTCCTTCCTCCAAGAATTCTCTCAAGACCTAGAGATCAAGGCGATCGAAGGCGAACATCACAAGCGAAGGTTCTTCCGCGCTAGCACCTGGAGATCCCTTCGGCGACGTCCGAAGATACGTGGCACACGAGTGGATCACTGATAGAGGAATCCTACACTTGGATTCTACGACACAATGATGGATCACCGAATCGTGACCAGACACATCAAAAAAGAAATAATTCCACCAAGGTAATTCTTGTGAATTAATTAAATTAATTATAACCAACATATGATGATCCTATCTCTATGGTTCTGGAATTCCCTCTTTTGTTTTTCATTCTTTGTTCTATTCTGAAGATATGGAATTTTATATCGTGACAGATCTCGGTTTGAACATTGTTTAACGCTAAAATTAAAGTTGGGCAAACCCACCAACACGCTTCTGCTGCACCTAGAACCTACAAGTGGTATCAGAGGGGTCATATCGTTGATTATAATTATTTAGTTTTTAGTTGATGTTTTACGCATTTAATAATTTAGTTGTTTCAATTCAAGTTTAATCGTTCTGGAAATATGAATCTCGAGATCTGTTCCACCTCCATTGTTTCTCATTCACCGCACAGAAACAAATTTTTCTTTTAATTTTGATTAAAATAAAATAGAGGAAATCATATAGAGAAGCCAAACATTTCTGGCCGTACAACACTAGAATACACGGTGTGTATTCGGAAGTACACACCATGTAGTCTAGATTCATGCATCGGACTGATTCGCCAAATCAGGCTATGTATTGGATCCCATCTAAGTCATTAATGAAACTGTGTGTTGACCAGGAACAGGTGGTACATGATTTCTGGATTACACGCCATGTGGTCCAATGAACACGGTGTGTATTCTCTTTAGGTTAGGGTTAGACCGTGTACCCCGTACACAACTTGCCCGACTGGAAACCATGCAACGCGGAAACTACATGGCATGTGTCCCACTGAACATGCTGTGTACTCTGAAAATTTCCAAAGTACATTAACACGCCATGTCCCCGGGCATGTACTTCGGATGGACGGTGAACAAAAGTACACACCATGTAGTCGGAACTACACGCCGTGTACTCATTCAAATTACGCAATGAACGAGAATTCACCGAGTTTCCTCCAAGGTACAAGTTACGTAGAAGGATAATTTTAAATGAATTTATTTATTTAAAATTATGATCGATGAGAATCTCAAGGAAATTCAAAAAAAGGGTTTAAGATAAAAGGATTGATTAATTAAAGATAATTAATTAATTCGAGCATGATTTATCTTAAACAAGAATGATTAAAGAATTGAATTCTAGTTTTATTTATACATAAATATCATTGCATTATGGATGATCGTGAGCTAGACCGAGACCTTTGTATGTGAATGGTTTCTTTTAATTTATTTATTTAAATTAAATTTGTTGGCTTGCGAGCCATCTCCTCATTAATATGTAGGGCCTGCACGCCCAATGATTCTTTTATGCAAAACCCCCTTTTTACCCCTCACCTGCGTGTGAGATAAATGCATATGTAATGGATGGATCACCCAAGCTAGTGGAGGCGGCTCAAGTTAGGAGCCAAGGTGAAACCAATCCAAGGAGATACAAAGGTGGACAGGTGGAAAGCTGTAAACACGAACCCACAAGGTTCAAGGTGTTTATCCCCAAGGTCTTGGGTTAGTTTATCAACCGCTAGATAAACTAACCAATAGAACAAGCTCATGATCATAACATTTATTTTGTTTCTGTCAGTTGCATGGTTTATTTATTGTGGGTGTGTTGTCACAATCACATAATTAATAAATTAAACAAGCATGCAAGATGGAACTAAAATAAAACTGACTTATGCATAAATATTATCTTAGACATGGTTAATCACTTAATTATATCCCACTTAATATTAACAAGAATGTAATCAAAGATAATAAATTGGAAATTTACATATAAGGATAAAATCCCTCAAAGAAATATTAAGTCAGTATAGCCTTCCATAATCTTGGTTATAATCGAACCATAGTTCAAAGTGCTTGACCAAACCTAGTTGGGGTGCTTTAAATTATTGGGGAATTCTAATTTAAGGTTTTGGGTTGACTTAACTTGGTTTTCATCAAGGGTTGACTGCCACAGCAGGACTTGGTGTGACCAAGAGGCGAAGGTTGAAGAAATCCAAAATAAAAGGATTTTAGGATTGGGGAGTCCACTCAGCGGATCAAAGAGCTGCGAGTTAAATGCAGTTGGCATTTGGAATGCCTACCTAAAAACCCTTAGAGTTGCTTGACCAACCCTAGTTGGGGTAATGAGAAGGGAAATATGGATCCTTGCAACTAGAATATTTAGGCAACAGAATATTCCGAAGTCAATGGTGAGGGCTATTGGATTTCGATAAAATAGTGGGAGACTAATAAGTATTAATTTATTTATTTGTCTCATTTTTGTAATAAAGTACTAAACCTTTGCTCATATTAATTTTTATAAACAACAAGAAAATGACTTCAAACATATCATTGCGCACCATACTCGAGAAGGAAAACCTTCTCACCGGCACCAATTCTCAAGAGTGGCAGAGGCATTTACGCGTCATCCTTCACCACGAAAGGAAATTGTATGTGCTGGAAGAGCCTATTACAGTTGCTCCTGGGAAAGAGGCCAGTGATGAGGAAATATCTCTCTACGTGAAAAACATGGATTATGCCACATATGTACAGTGTTTCATGCTATCAGCCATGTCTAATGAGCTCTTGAAGAAACATGAAAACATGGACGTGTATAGCATGATGTCTCACCTTAAGGATCTCTACCAAGAGAAGGCGAGACAAGAGAGATATGAGATCTCCAATAATTTTTTTACAACTAATCTTGGAGAGTCTACACTAGCTAGGCCTCATGTAGTCAAGATTATTGGCTACATTGAACGCCTGGACATCTTAGGGATTAAATTCCCGGATGAGTTGCATACAAATCTCATCCTATAATCACTACCCAAGATCTTCTCTAGCTTCATTGTCAATTATAACATGAGCGGAAATGAGAAGATTCTATCGGAGCTTCTGACCTTGATTTTCCAGGTAGACAAGGACATGGGGTGTGACAAACCCACAGTCCTTATGGTGAACAAGAAAAGAAAGGACAATGCAAAGGGGCCAAAGACTTATAAATGGTCTGAAGCCCCCAAGCACCATCACTCCAAGAAGGGGAAGATCCAGAGGCAAGGCAAGGAACAGGAGGTGGTGTGTTTTTCATGTGGCAAGCAGGGCCACTGGAAGAGGAACTGCACCCAGAAGCATGGGGATGCTAAAGGTGCGTTCGTTATCGAGTGTAATCTTTCCATTTTTACACATTGGGTATTAGATATAGCTTCTGGGGATCACATCTATATTAAAATGCAGGAACCAAGTAGATTGATAAAGATTGCTATAGGAGAGGTGGATCTTCGAGCTGCCAATGACATAAGGCTGGCTGTGTTGGCTATTGGTGATTACCACCTCTCATTGCCGACTGGAATGATTTTGGTTTTACATAACTGTTATTATGTGCCTAGTGTTACCAAAAACACAATTTCTGTATCTTTTTTGGATATGGATGGATTTATTTTCAAGTTTGGAAATAAGGGCTATCTCTTTTATAAGAAAAATGTATGTTATGGTATGGAACATTTAAATAATGGTTTGTATGTATTAAATTAATAAAATCAAGTATTGGTAATCGATAACAAAACAAACTCACATGACTCATACATCACCCAGTTGTGGCATCACCATCTCGGTCATGTAAATGAGAAGCGCTTGACAAATTTATGCCAAGATGTCTATTTAGACTCTACTGAGCTAAAAACACTTGATAGATGTCACGCTTGTTTACACGAAAAAATGACCAAGCCGCCTTTTGGTGGACAAGGTAAAAGGGCCACATAGCTTCTAGGATTGGTACACACAGATGTGTGTGGACCATTTCCAGTAGAAGTTAGAGGTGGATATTATTACTTCATTACTTTTACTGATGATTTGAGTAGATATGGATATGTCTACTTAATGAGGTATAAGTCAGAGTCCTTAAAGAAATTTAAGGAATTCAAGAATGAAGTAGATAATCATCTTGGTAAGAAGATAAAGAAGATTCAATCATATCGGGGTGGAGAATATCTGAACCAAGAGTTTATCAATCTTATACGGGAGTCTGGGATTCTATCTCAGCTCACTCCTCCTTATACATTATAGTGGAATGGTGTTAGTAAAAGGAGGAACCACACCTTGTTGGACATGGTGAGGTTGATGATGAGTCATGCAGATCTTCCATTATCCTTTTGGGGATATCCATTACAAACTGCAGCATACACATTAAACTGAGTACCAACTAAGGCGGAAAATAGAATTCCCTCCGAGTTATAGAATGGAAAGAAACCCATTTTGTCACATACATGTGTATGGGTATGCGAGGCATTTGCTAAGGCCTTCTCAGGAAACAAACTAGCACCCTGGGGCATGAAGTGTATCTTTATAAGATATCCTAAGGAAACGAAAGGATATTACCTATATAACCCTCGAGAAAAGAAAGTGACTGTCGCTAGACAAGACATCTTTCTTGAGAGGGATCACATCCTCAAAAAGGATAGTGGGAGAAATATTGACTTCAATGAAGTTAATGCTAAAGATACACAAGATTTGGTATAGGAACAAGTTCCACAGGTCCCCGTGGAAGAGGTTCCAGAAACACAAGTATTGCGTAAGATCTCAAGAGAGGTAAGGGAACTAGAGAGATTTGGTTTCCTAGTCATCGAAGATGGTGAATCATTATTGTTGGAAAATGATGAACCTATCTCCTATAAAGAAGTAGTAGAAAGCTCATAAGCTGCAAGATGGCTAGAAGCTATGAATTCTGAGATGGATTCCATGTATCAGAAATAAGTCTGGGTTCTGGTCGATGAGCCAGTTAATGTAAAGCCTGTTGGATGCAAATGGGTATTCAAGAGAAAACTGGATATGGAAGGTCAATTTAGCACCTATAAAGCAGGGCTAGTGTCTAAAGAATTCAGACAACGTCAAGGAATTGACTATGATGAAACCTTCTCACTAGTTTCCATGTTTAAATCCATAAGAATCATACTTGCCATAGTAGCTTACCATGACTACGAGATTTGGAAAATGGATGTCAAAACAACATTCCTTAGTGGGAACCTTCAAGAAGATGTCTATATAACACAACCAGAAGGGTTTGTGACACCAGGTGAAGCCAAATGGGTTTTCAAGTTGCATAAATCCATTTATGGATTGAAGCAAGCATCCAGGTCATGGAACATTCGATTTGATAAAGCCATAACGAAATTTGGTTTCATTAAGAATGAATGTGAGCCATGTGTTTATAAGAAGTTTAATGGGAATGCGATCTTTATCCTAGTAGTATATGTTGACGACATATTACTTATTGGAAACGATGTACCAGTCTTACAGTCAGTTAAGGACTGGTTGAACAAGTATTTCTCCATGAAGGACTTAGGAGAACCAGCCTACATTCTAGGGATCAATATCATTTGTGATAGATCCAAGAGTCTTCTTGGACTAAGTCAGGGTACATACATTGACCAGATACTAAATATATTTAGTATGGAACAATCCAAGAGGGGATTAGTTCTAGTGTCACATAGCCTACATCTTTCTAAGAAAATGTGTCCTCAGACACAACAAGAGAAAGATAGAATGAGTAAGATCTCATACGCTTAGGCTATAGGATCCATCATGTATGCCATGTTATGAACTAGGCTTGATGTTGCCTATGCACTGAGCATGGTAGGAAGATATCAAGAAGATCCAGGAGAACAACATTGGACTACTGTTAAGACTATCCTTAAGTATCTGAGAAGAACTAAGGATATGTTCCTGGTGTATGGAGGAGATGAGGAGCTTTTCATCAGAGGGTATGCTGATGCTGGTTTTTAGACAGATCAGAATGATCTGAAGTCGCAATCTAGATATGTTTTCTGTCTCAATAGAGGAGCTGTGAGTTAGAAGAGTTCAAAGCAGCCAGTTGTCGCCGATTCTAAAACAGAGTCTGAATATATAGTGGTTTCTAATGCAGCCAAGGAAGCCGTCTAGATTCAGAACTTTGTCCAGTAGCTTGATGTGATGCCTAGCAGTAAAGATCCCATTACATTGTATTGTGATAATACTGCAGTGGTGGATCTTGAAAAAGAACCAAGGTCACACCAACGAACAAAGCACATACTCCGAAAGTATCACCTCTTGAGGGATTTCTATCAAAGGGGTGAAGTTGAAGTGAGAAGAGTGTACAAAGAAGAGAACGTGGAAGACCCCATGACTAAAGGCCTATCTCAGCAGAAGCATGAATATCATGTGACAGCTAGCGGGTTAAAGGTTATTAGAAGTTGGATCTATTCCAAGTGGGAGTCTGTTGGAGTTGGTGGATTAGAACCAAATACTTTTTACTTCATTCATTAATAAAATACTTATCACATCTTGATTGTTCTTCTGCGTGACAATGCATGTGATAATGTCCTAAGGATAGCTGTTGCATTAAAAGGTCATATCAGATCCCTACTATGATGAGAACCCATAAGTTCCATAACAATGTTCTTGAATATATGTTCTATAGACGGATGATATTATTTGAGGGGTACAAATAATACAGGTCATTGGGGGTGAGGGATCATAAAAATTTGAGGCACCTTCTCATGGTGTGCGCCCTTGGTAATATCCAGGAGGATATTATGAGAACGAGGCCCGCTAGTAGGAAATACACATTTCATAGTGTCATTTGATATTCCTATCTGCAGACGTGTGTATTGGTCTTTAGAATTTAAGATTATTATTAATGGGTATTACAACTCGCGTACGTAGATGTATTGACGAAAACTGTGACGACACACTGTTCGTAGCGAGGTGAGATACGTTGGGTGCGTCATGAGTAATACTGTATTAATAGATAATGCGAGAAAGGATTTTTCCCTTATATTCCATAATATAAGTAGATATCTCAGGCCCTTTGATGGAATTGATATAGCCTAAATAAATCCATGGACATGGTAAGGTATGAGAGAGTTCATTTCTGGGAAGTCAAAGAAAAAATAATCAAGCACATGGGTTGATGGAACTAGCATGCAACCCTCTTGATTAGAGATATCGAGAAAAAGGGATTATATTACACGGTAAGCATTCTTATGAGGTGACACGTCATTGTGTGATTAAATTCTTTCTCTATGGGTGGCTTAGCATGTTGCTAGACGCTAACCTTGGAATTTAGGCAGGCTCTGCCTAATGCCACTGAGAAAGTGGCCTAGAGGGTCACACACTAAGTGTGTCCATGTATCTCAGTTAAATATTAATTTAACAAGTTAAATAAAGATTATTCCTGACCGTGGTTTAATAATTATTTAAGGATGCCTGATCACATTTATTTCAACACTAGTTATTCGAGAGAATATATTGTTTGTGAAATAATATGTTTATTAGCGAGTAATGCAGTTACATTTATTTAAGAAATAAATAGCCATTACCCAAGGTATAATAAATGTGGTGGATAAAATAAAGGAAAATAAAAGTACACACTGTGTATATTAAATATACACATCGTGTAGTTTTATGGAAAACAAGTATACGCCGTGTATTAATGATTACACACCATGTAGTTTTTTCCAGTTGGGATTTTGAGGATATAATATTGTTTTATTAAATGATATTTATTATAATCAGTGTGGGCGCATGTCAAGGAATTAATAATTCGACATGGGGGTTTTCAATAAGAGTTAATGAAATAAATAAAACGCGTAACGCGTTTATTTATTATCATAACTATATAACCTCAAACCCGATTATAAATATCCTCACAACCCCAATAATTTTCAACAAGATAATCATTGTTCAAAACAATTATGAAGAATTATTTCAAGCCCTAAAGAACTCCTTCCTCCAAGAATGCTCTCAAGACCGAGAGATCAAGGCGATCGAATGCTGACATCGCAAGAGAAGGTTCTTCCCTGGTAGCACCCAGAGATCCCTTCAGCGATGTCTGGAGATACGTGGAACATGAGTGGATCACCGCTATAGAAATCCTACACTTGGATTCTATAACGCAACGACGGATCACCGAATTATGACCGGACACATCAACAAAGAAATAATTCCACCAAGGTAATTATTGTGAATTAATTAAATTAATTATAACCAACATATGATGATCCTATATCTATGGTTCCGAGATTCCCTCTTTTGTTTTTCATTTTTCTTTATATTCCAAAGATCCGGCATTTTATATTGTGACGGATCACGGTTTGAACGTTGTTTAACGCTAAAATTAAATTTGGTCAAACCCACCAACACGCTTCTGCTGCGCCCAGAACCTACACAAAAAATGTATCTTGTCACTGCCCACTACAAATGTACGATACAATGATAGGAAAGATCTATTTCTGCTCTAGGTTACCTCGACACCACTTGATGTAGATCTTGTTAGTTTTTGAACTTGTATAATTTTGTTTTGATAAATTACAACTCCTCTCATGCTTAATAATATCATATGCTTTAAATGTTGTTTTATATTTTACATCACATATGTTAATATGTATTAATTTGATCATGTGTTAATTTTTTTTATCATATGTACATGTTATTTAATTTTATTATATAATTCTATATATCACATGTGTTAATATGATTTTTATTATTTAATGTGATCATATGTTACTAATATATTTAAATCTTAAAACGTGACACTGATCACACACACATACATGTATTTATATATGTATTTGTATATATATATCTACATGTATGTATTTTATTTTATTAGCATATGTGTTAATTAACTTTGATTATATGAGTTTTTAATGTTTTAAGTTTTAAATTTTATATCATGACATATTTATATTTTTAAAATACATATTATTTATCTTATTAATATTATATTTCTAAAATACATTATTTTATAGATTATAATAATAATGTATGATATGATAATAAGAAGGATCTATTTCTGCTCTAGGCTACTTCGACACCACTTTATGTAGATCTTGTTAGTGTTTGAACTTGTATATTTTTGTTTTGATAAATTACAACTCCTCTCATGCTTAATAATATCATATGCTTTAAATGTTTATTGTTTTATATTTTACATTACATATATTAATATGTATTAATGTGATCATGTATTAATTGTTTTTATCATATGTACATGTTATTTAATTTTATTATATAATTATATATATCACATGTGTGAATATACTTTTTATTATTTAATGTGATCATATGTTACTCATATATTTAAATCTTAAAATACGATACTGATCACACACACACAGATGTATTTATATATGTACGTATATATATATATATATATCTATATGTTAGTATTTTATTTTATTATAATATGTTTTAATTAAATTTTATTATATAAGTTTTTAATGTTTTAAGTTTTAAATTTTATATCTTGATATCTTGATATTTTTATAATACATATTTTTTATCGTGTTCATATTAGATTTTGAAAATACATTGTTTTTGAGTTTATAATAAATTTTTATAGTTACATATTTATATATATACATGGTTATATATTAATACATATACATATTCATATATATATATATGTATATCAGTTTATATAATATTCTTATATAAATATACAATATATATAAAATACATTCGCGCTTATACCATTCATTATCTTCAAGGAGCACTGCAAATCCATGATCAACTCAACTCATCCCATGGAAATATCATTTGGCCTTTAGTACCTTCAACACTCAGCACCACGCATTCGAGTGCCCCTCTTTCAGCTTCAATAGCACTAACCATCATATCTTGCACATGCACGCGTCACGACTTCATCCATGGCAGTGTGCATCAAGCAACACTAGCTCCTCTCATCATCTGAGCTTGGATACTGTTGGGGTGCAGCGGAGGTGCGTGGTACCTCAAACAGACAAAAATGGGAGTAAACGGAGCAACGCAAGGATTTTTACATGGTTCGGCGGGTTTGCCTACATCCATGGGAGAAATGGGGGCTCTTCTCTATTCACGTCTCTCCGGTTCTTGATGAAGGATTACAAACATACAAGGATTACACAGATTCACACACCACATCTCTTACAAACAAAGGGATTCAATCCTGTTTAAATAGAGGAAGGAAAAAAACTGGTCTTCTCCCAGTTGGTGGGTAGTTCATCTACCCATGAGAACTCTTCCCTGCCGGCTGCTTCAAGTCCATGAAGGAAGCTGTTGGTTGGGTTGGCCGCCAACCCTGGAAGAAGCTTCTGCCGACCAAAACCTCCCAAATTGGAGTGTCCCCCATAGATACACACCTCCTTTGGCCATGGCAGCGGGCTTTAGAATTCCATCCATCCTGTCATCATGAAATCTTCAGCAAAGCCACAATGGCACTACCAGATCCTTCGAAAACATCAACACCCATCATGTTATCCAATAACTATTTTATTATTTATATTCTAAAAATGTAATTACTTGTTTATTTAAAATATTTTTCGCATATATTATGTATACACACACACCCTTGTAGTATATTCTATG
>CAUJRU010003765.1:0-33458 GCA_963277665.1 Viscum album | reverse complement strand
AGCACGCCTATCACTTGCGAGTTGTTCTTGACACACTCCGAGAGCACCAGCTTTATGGTAAGCTCTCGAAGTGCCAGTTCTGGATACGTGAGGTCCACTTTTTGGGACACGTTATCTCTGAGGCAGGAGTTGCAGTGGATCCTGCGAAGATTGAGGCTGTGTTAGCATGGGAGCCACCCAGGAGCGTGACTGAGGTTCGGAGTTTCTTGGGACTAGCTGGATACTATCGGAGATTTGTGCCGAACTTCTCCAGAGTTGCGGCATCACTCACAGCTTTGACGAAGAAGGGGAAACCCTTCGTATGGTCAGACAGATGTCAGCAGAGCTTCCAGGAGCTGAGACAGAGATTGACTAGCGCACCTATCTTGAGATTGCCTGAGGAAGGAGTAGGGTACGTAGTCTACTGCGATGCATCAGGGACCGGACTCGGATGTGTTCTGATGCAGGAGCGGGGCATGTGATCGCCTATGGATCACGACAGTTGAGACCGCATGAGCAGAACTACGCTACCCATGACCTGGAGTTAGCAGCAGTGGTCTTCGCTCTGAAGACATGGCGACATTATCTGATGGGAGAGCGCTTTACAGTCTTTTCCGATCATCAGAGTCTCAGGTATATCTTCTCGCAGAAGGACCTGAACCTGAGACAGCGACGATGGCTCGAGTTCCTCCAGGACTATGACTTTGAGATAGTCTATACTCCTGGGAAGGGGAACGTAGTAGCCGATGCCCTCAGCAGGAGGACGGGCATTCAGCTACTTGAGGAGGCGACGGAGCAGCTAGCCTCTTTGCAGATATCCTTCGTGGATAGAGATGGAGCAGCCTTTCTTCAGTCTCTCACAGTCACTCCTCCACTACTGCAGCGGGTCAGGGAGGCACAGCATGGGGACGCTGACTGTGAGACACGGCGTGCACAGATATCCTCGGGACAGGCACCTGATGGTTTCTCCCTTGGAGCAGAGCACGACATCCTTTTCAGAGGACGTACCATGGTACCAGTCGCTTTGCGAGAGGAAGTGCTGAGGGAGTTTCACACTTCTCCTTTGGCGGTACATCCTGGAGTGGCGAAGATGTACCAGGACCTCAGACGACAGCATTGGTGGCCGGGCATGAAGAAGGCAGTAGCAGAGTTCGTTTCTCGATGCCTCACCTGTCAGCAGGTGAAGGCAGAGCATCAGGTACCAGCAGGCTTGGTACAGCCCTTGGAGGTTCCGGAGTGGAAGTGGGACGACATATCTATGGACTTCGTGACTGGACTTCCACGCACTTCCAGAGGTCACAACTCCATCTGGGTGATTGTTGACCGACTCACCAAGTCGGCACACTTCTTACCCATCAGAGAGCAGGGCTCAGTGGAGAGCTTGGGACGTCTCTACGTTCAGGAGATTGTGCGGCTCCACGGCGTGCCATCATCTATCGTCTCCGATCGAGATGCCCGCTTTACTTCCCGGCTTTGGAAGGGGTTACAGGAGGCGTTCGGGACGCAGCTACGTCTTAGCACAGCTTTTCACCCTCAGACAGATGGTCAGACGGAGAGGACCATTCAGACTCTCGAGGACATGCTCCGCGCATGTGTCCTCGACTTTGGTCGTAGCTGGGAGGACCACCTACCCTTGGTGGAGTTCGCATACAACAATAGCTACCACTCCACCATCGGGATGGCACCGTACGAGGCGTTGTACGGCCGACCATGTAGATCTCCTTTGTGCTGGACAGACCCTGGGGAGTCAGCGCTGGTAGGACCAGAGATGGTCCAGGCCACGACAGAGAAGGTCCAGGTCATCCAGGAGCGGATGAGGACAGCTCAGAGCCGGCAGAAGTCATACGCTGACAGGAGGCGGAGGCCACTGGAGTTCGAAGATGGCGACCACGTCTTCTTGCGGGTCTCACCTCGACGTGGTATTCGGAGATTTGGCCGAGGCGGCAAGTTATCTCCGCGCTTCATCGGACCCTTCCAGATTCTCAGCAGGATTGGCGAGGTGGCTTATCGCCTGGCTCTACCACCTCAGTTGCACCGGGTGCACGACGTCTTCCACGTATCCCAGCTGAGGAGATACGTGCACGACCCGACGCACATCATTGACCATGGGGAGCTTGACGTTGACGATGGGGCGACTTTTACGGAGGTCCCGGTGGAGATAGAGGATCGACAGGAGCGGGTCCTGCGTGGGCGATCGATTCCTCTTGTGCGCATCAGATGGCAGCACGGGAATCTCCAGGAGAGCACATGGGAGCGGGAGGCTCAGATGCGTGCTCAGTACCCTCATTTGTTTCCCTAGTTTTTGTTGTATCTTTACGGGGACGTAAAGCCCTGAGGTGGGAGTAATGTAAAGACCCGTAAAATTCAAGGGAAATTTTTTTCTTAATTTTCTTTAGAATTTTACAAGAGCGCGGTTTCAGACGGCACCTGATTCCGAGGCCCGGAGCGCCCGAAATTAATTTCCGAAGTTTGACTCGGGTACGTTCAGTAAACGAACGAGCGGGAATTCCTAACTTTTGATCCGGTGCTCGGAATTGAAATCCGAGGGCACCGATGAACTCGCAGCGCCGATATTCTCTTAATGAGACCTTATCGGGAGTTGCGTTTGTTGCGGGTTGAAAGTTACGTTTTGGGGTTTTTCAGTTAAGTTAAATAAAATTTGTGTAAGACAAATTTTATTTTAACTTATTTAAAAACCTACCAAAGGAGGTTGGGAGTGGGACCCACACCCACTTAACCTCCCTTGGGAGGATTAAGTGTGGTGGGGCCCACACGAAACCCCCCTTTTTCATTTCAAATCCTCCCAACTCCTTTAACGCCTCTTTTAATGGCTTAGGTTACCCTTAATTAATTTTTGGGAGTTAACTCTTTTGAATTTCAAACATTTGAAATTCTTTTGAGTTATGTGTTAATAAAATAAGATGTAATCTTATTTGTTTATGGGTTGTTGGTTTATTCCCTTGAGAGCTTTTGAGAGCTCCTCTTCATCTTCTCCGGCGAAGAACGTCTTCATCCTCAAAGAAGAACGACAACACTTCGTCAAGGATCATCGACTCGGCGACCCGATATCTTCGGACCTCTTCTTCCTCCCCGAACCTTCTTCGTCGGCAATCGAAGATCCGCCAACGACGTGTCTCTTCGGACATCACACTTCGTCAACGGAATCGACGAACGACGACCGCGACGCCCGACCTCCGCGACGCCGTCTTCCGCGGGACGTAGTCGATTCTTCGAATCTTAAACCCGAGGTAGGGGTTGTCGTTTCCTTTTGGTTTTCTTACTTTATTCTTGATCGTGATTATATCAAGACTAACGTGTGACTTGATTTATTTTAAGTTGCGTCTTTAATTTTAACGTGAGGGGGGCCGGACCGCACGAACACGGCCGAACCCCCCCCCTCCATCGTTCTTGTTTAATTATTTTGCGGAGGAAAGCAAGTGGCGTGGTGCCGTCGCACCACGCGGATGAACGTGCGAAAATCTTATGCGATGCCGTCGCACGCACCTTTGAAGAAACAACAAGAACACGACGCCGTCGCGCCGCGATGAATAATATCAAAGCACGGCGAAGGGACGCGGTGCCGTCGCACCGCGCCGGATGACGAACGCCGCGGCCGGTTCCGGGCCGCGGCGGGACGAGAAGACCGCGGCCGGTTCCGGGCCGCGGCGGGACGAGGAGACCGTGGCCGGTTCCGGGCCGCGGCGGAATTAAAGACCGGCGGCCGGGCCGCCGGCGTCGGAAGTCGAGGGCGGGACCGGAATTTCCGGTCCCGTTGGTAAAAACCGGCCGGCCAACGGGCCGGCCGGATATCATAAAAACCGGGGGAATAAATCCCCCGGCCGGTTCATCAAACCCCCCTCTTAATGAGGGGGGCGGTTCATTAAAGGAGGGGGGGGGGGCAACAGCCCCCCCGGTTTGTCCAGCCGGCCCCCACTTGCGGGGGCCGTTTTTTTTTTTTGAAAAGGCACGGCTCAAAGCCGTGCCGCCTTGACAAAGCAGCGGGGGCAATCAAGCCCCCCGCGTGCCACCCGCGTGCGCCGCGGCCCGCCGCCGCCGCCGCCACCGCGGCCCGCCGCCGCCGCGCCGCCGCGCCGCCGCCGCCGCGCCGCCCCCGGGGGGGGGGGGGGGGGGGTCGGGCCGGGTCGGCCCGGACCCGGACCCCCCCGTTTCGGACCAGTTTCGGTTTTTGGCTCATAACTTGAGCCTCGGACCTCCGAATGACGAACCGTCTGCGGCAACGCGATCCTTGGATCGAGAAGGTCGTTTCGATATATCGCACTCAAGGTTTCGGTTTACTTTGAGTTCGGCCGGGTTGGTTCGTTCACGAAACCAACCGGGCTTTCGGAGCGGAAACGCTCATATCTTGAGCTACGGACGTCCGATTGACGTGCCGTCAGTCGCGTAGTGTTCCTCTTAGTGAGACGGATCTTTTGACATACTCCGCCCGAGGTTTGGACGCAGGTGGAGTACGGTCGGGTTGGTTTTGCCTTAAAAACCAACCGGGCCCCGGAGACGAAAATGCCAATAACTCTCAGACCGGGCGTTCGATCGACGCGCCGTCTGTTGCGTTGAGTTCCTGTTGACGATACGGAACTTTTGGATACATCAACTTCGGTCTTCGTGACAGTTGATGTATCAGCCTCTCGGCTCGTGGAGCGGACCCTCCGTACGAGCTTGCTGTGTGCGGGAACCCTAGTGCTGGCTGCGACTGTTCTACTGCTACGACTACTACTGTGACAGCGACGACGACAGTACAGAGATCCTGTGTGGATTCGACGATGACAGTACAGAGATCCTGTGTGGATTCGACGACGACGACTACAGCACTCAGCGATCCTGCGTGGATCAGTGCTACAGGTTCTGTGTGAGCCCGATCCTGTGTGGGTCCTTGCGCTCAGCGGTTCTGTGTGAGCCAGCGCCTACAGGTTCTGTGTGAGCCCGATCCTGTGTGGGTCTTCTGCGGGGGTTAGTTACCTATCGATCCTTCGTGGGTCCGACGACTTAGATGGATCAGTGATCATCTTTATCGTCCTTGAAGAAGTATACCTGTGCGAGCTGAATCCTGTTGTTTTCCTGTGGGGTTTGTGTTGTGCAATCCTGTGTGGATTATATTTTTCTTTCCTATGTGGAATACGTATACTTTCCTGCGTGGACTGAGTTGTACTTGGGCTCGGAGGTTGGAGCGTATTTTAAATAATGACTTAGGTATATGTATGGGCATATACCTAAGCAGTGTCGGTTGTTACTTCGTGATTGTACTTTTCTTCGTGGTTTATCCTTTGTGGATTTGAGAGACCTTCAGGGGTCTCGGGGTCCCTACTGAGTAGCTTATACTCACCCCTGCATGGGCTTCGCCCGCACTACGTTGTGTTGGTTGCAGACGACGGACAACGTTGACCTTAGCTGAGGCTTGCAGAGCGGGTCGGTACCCGGAGGTGGACCACTGGGCGGGACGTGCTCGGAGCGGACGACGGGACCCGTGTAGCAGAGGAGCTATCTGTACCCACCCTTCAGGTGGGATTTCCGGTGGACAGCTCGGAGTTGCGACCTTTACTTTTCAGTTGCTGTTTTTCCCTTTTCGAGTTGTACTTTACTTTCAGTTTGGGTTTGTATACTGGCCCATTTACTTTTCCGCATTTTCAGTTGTACTCTGTTTGCTTAGTGTTTACTTTCCGCTTGTTTACTCTGTGGTGTGTGTTTACTTTTCAAAGGCAATGCCTTCCCTTTTTATCGGGATTTATGCCTTGGTGCTAGTCGCCAGCCCCTGGCCTATGGAAGGCGGGCTTGGGGTAGTCACGGCACGGACCCCGAGGGCGGGTCGTGACAAATTGGTATCAGAGGAGTTCGGTTCTACCGCGAACTCTGATCTTTTCTATGTGAAGCAATAATGTTTAGCGTATTGAGTGTGGTTATCAGTCCAGGGAGTCCTGTGTTGGTGCGGCGGCCGACGTATCCGTACACCAGGACCCTGACTTCTGATTTCCGACTTAATGCACGAAAACATTGATTGCGTGTGTGTTTCAAAGTTTTCTTTGTGATTACTTATATCAGCTCACCAGGTATACTGTTCTAACCGTGGCGCACCTGTTTCCTTTTCAGGATGGCCCCACGACGGCAGCCAGCTAGGGTTCCGAGAGTCGAGCGAGACGACAGCCCACCGAGCGACGAGGCCTCGGTGCAGGGCCCTTTTCCAGTAGTGGCACCGGCGGTAGCTTTACCCGCCGAGCCCCCGATGCTTCCAGCAGCAGCCGCTGACGATGCACGTCGCCTCAGCGCACTGCATGAGTTTCAGCGCCAGCGACCGCCCAGGTTTCGCGGGGAGACGGATCCCCAGGCAGCAGAGGACTGGCTGGAGGCAGTAGTACGAGTGTTTAGGCTAGTGAGGACACCAGCAGACCTCATGGTGATCCTCGCTGCGAGCCTATTACACGCAGCAGCAGGACGATGGTGGAGCCTGATGCTCCAGGTGCACGATGAGGCATCTCTTCTCTGGACGGACTTCGAGAGCCTCTTCCGCTCTGAGTTCGTCCCGGCCACCCTCCGAGCGGTGCGCATCCAGGAGCTTCTACAGCTGCGGCAGGGCAGCATGACGGTCGCCCAGTACTCGGCG
This sequence comes from Viscum album, assembly GCA_963277665.1. Classification (NCBI taxonomy): domain Eukaryota; kingdom Viridiplantae; phylum Streptophyta; class Magnoliopsida; order Santalales; family Viscaceae; genus Viscum; species Viscum album. The sequence goes on along the minus strand of CAUJRU010003765.1, from coordinate 26,869 downwards.
AGATTTACCGATCTCTCGCGCTACTCGACCGACATGGTACGGAACCCATTCTTCCGGGCCCGGACCTTCGAGCAGGGTTTGAGACACGAGATCAGGGCATCGCTGATCTCCCTCAGCATACCGACCCAGACAGGAGTACTGGAGCGGGCCCTTCTGATCGAGAGCTTCCTTGCTGAGTCTACACCAGCACAGCGACCCACCGCAGGGCGGCACGTGGCAGAGTCATCTGCAGCAGGCAGTCGACGGATGACTCAGGGGTCCAGACAGACCAGACCTTCAGGCAGACGACCTCAGGGCACTGGCTCAGCAGTGCGGGGCACACAGCGCGGAGCCAGTCTTACGAGAGGCAGACAGTGCTACTCGTGCGGCGGGCAGGGCCACATGGCTCGCGACTGCCCGACCCGCCGTGCCGAGGAGCAGCAGTCAGTTGATGGACCACCGAGGCAGAGGCAGAGGGTCGACCGTGGCGGTCCGCAGGGAGGAGGCGGACGAGGCAGAGGAGCTGGACGAGCAGCTGGTGGTGGCCGACGCTTTGAGGCTCTACCACCACCACCACCAGGAGGTCCACCCCGACCACAGGGAGCTGGCGGGCAGCGACAGGCACAGCTCCAGGCAGCAGAGGCCTACGACCACGGCGCACCTGAGATGATTCTAGGTACTATCTGTGTCTATTACACCCTTGCTGCAGTTCTTATAGACACAGGAGCGAGTCACTCTTTCATAGTCGCTGCCCTTGTTCGGAGCTCGGAGATTCCGACAGAGTCGTTGGCTCGATCCTTACGGCTAGAGACTCCTACGGGAGCAGACTCGACGATTACGCACTGGTGTCGGCAGTGTGAGCTTACTCTAGGAGGCGAGAGCTTCGGCTGGGATCTTCTTGTAGCAGCGTCGAGGCCTTACGACGTCATCTTGGGCATGGATTGGCTGTCTACGGTCCATGCACAGATTGACTGTTTTTGGCGCAAGGTGCGATGTGTACGCACCGACGGGAGCAGGTTCACCTTCACTGGCGAGAAGGGAGCCTTAGCAGCACAGGATGGACTTCCGCGGAGGAGAGGACAGCCCATCACTCATCAGTTGGCTAGCCTTATCCTTGGAGCAGTTGGCGTGCGGAGTCCTGGTTTTCCTGCAGTGGTGGATCAGTTTGCGGACGTTTTTCCCGACGACGTTCCAGGGCTACCTCCTCGCAGAGAGGTAGACTTTTATATTGACTTGTACCCCGGGACAGCCCCGATATCCACTCCAGCATATTGGATGGCCCCCGCCGAGCTTCGAGAGCTACGGGTACAGTTGGAGGACTTGCAGGGCAAGGGGTTCATCCGACCCAGTGTTTCACCCTGGGCTTCCCCGATATTGTTCGCCAAGAAGGCGGACGGGAGCTTGCGACTTTGTGTTGACTATCGTCGCCTAAACCAGGTGACAGTGAGGAACAAGTATCCGCTACCGAGGATTGATGACCTCTTTGATCAGCTCAAGGGAGCACGGTGGTTCTCGAAGATAGACCTCAGGTCAGGCTATCATCAGCTCAGAGTCAGAGACGAGGATGTGCAGAAGACGGCCTTCAGATGTCGGTATGGCCACTATGAGTTCTTGGTTATGCCCTTCGGTGTAACCAATGCTCCAGCAGTGTTCATGGCTCTCATGAACAGGATCTTTCAGCCATACCTCGATCGGTTTGTCGTGGTCTTCATCGACGACATTCTGATTTACTCTACGACAGAGGAGGAGCACGCCTATCACTTGCGAGTTGTTCTTGACACACTCCGAGAGCACCAGCTTTATGGTAAGCTCTCGAAGTGCCAGTTCTGGATACGTGAGGTCCACTTTTTGGGACACGTTATCTCTGAGGCAGGAGTTGCAGTGGATCCTGCGAAGATTGAGGCTGTGTTAGCATGGGAGCCACCCAGGAGCGTGACTGAGGTTCGGAGTTTCTTGGGACTAGCTGGATACTATCGGAGATTTGTGCCGAACTTCTCCAGAGTTGCGGCATCACTCACAGCTTTGACGAAGAAGGGGAAACCCTTCGTATGGTCAGACAGATGTCAGCAGAGCTTCCAGGAGCTGAGACAGAGATTGACTAGCGCACCTATCTTGAGATTGCCTGAGGAAGGAGTAGGGTACGTAGTCTACTGCGATGCATCAGGGACCGGACTCGGATGTGTTCTGATGCAGGAGCGGGCAGTGATCGCCTATGGATCACGACAGTTGAGACCGCATGAGCAGAACTACGCTACCCATGACCTGGAGTTAGCAGCAGTGGTCTTCGCTCTGAAGACATGGCGACATTATCTGATGGGAGAGCGCTTTACAGTCTTTTCCGATCATCAGAGTCTCAGGTATATCTTCTCGCAGAAGGACCTGAACCTGAGACAGCGACGATGGCTCGAGTTCCTCCAGGACTATGACTTTGAGATAGTCTATACTCCTGGGAAGGGGAACGTAGTAGCCGATGCCCTCAGCAGGAGGACGGGCATTCAGCTACTTGAGGAGGCGACGGAGCAGCTAGCCTCTTTGCAGATATCCTTCGTGGATAGAGATGGAGCAGCCTTTCTTCAGTCTCTCACAGTCACTCCTCCACTACTGCAGCGGGTCAGGGAGGCACAGCATGGGGACGCTGACTGTGAGACACGGCGTGCACAGATATCCTCGGGACAGGCACCTGATGGTTTCTCCCTTGGAGCAGAGCACGACATCCTTTTCAGAGGACGTACCATGGTACCAGTCGCTTTGCGAGAGGAAGTGCTGAGGGAGTTTCACACTTCTCCTTTGGCGGTACATCCTGGAGTGGCGAAGATGTACCAGGACCTCAGACGACAGCATTGGTGGCCGGGCATGAAGAAGGCAGTAGCAGAGTTCGTTTCTCGATGCCTCACCTGTCAGCAGGTGAAGGCAGAGCATCAGGTACCAGCAGGCTTGGTACAGCCCTTGGAGGTTCCGGAGTGGAAGTGGGACGGCATATCTATGGACTTCGTGACTGGACTTCCACGCACTTCCAGAGGTCACAACTCCATCTGGGTGATTGTTGACCGACTCACCAAGTCGGCACACTTCTTACCCATCAGAGAGCAGGGCTCAGTGGAGAGCTTGGGACGTCTCTACGTTCAGGAGATTGTGCGGCTCCACGGCGTGCCATCATCTATCGTCTCCGATCGAGATGCCCGCTTTACTTCCCGGCTTTGGAAGGGGTTACAGGAGGCGTTCGGGACGCAGCTACGTCTTAGCACAGCTTTTCACCCTCAGACAGATGGTCAGACGGAGAGGACCATTCAGACTCTCGAGGACATGCTCCGCGCATGTGTCCTCGACTTTGGTCGTAGCTGGGAGGACCACCTACCCTTGGTGGAGTTCGCATACAACAATAGCTACCACTCCACCATCGGGATGGCACCGTACGAGGCGTTGTACGGCCGACCATGTAGATCTCCTTTGTGCTGGACAGACCCTGGGGAGTCAGCGCTGGTAGGACCAGAGATGGTCCAGGCCACGACAGAGAAGGTCCAGGTCATCCAGGAGCGGATGAGGACAGCTCAGAGCCGGCAGAAGTCATACGCTGACAGGAGGCGGAGGCCACTGGAGTTCGAAGATGGCGACCACGTCTTCTTGCGGGTCTCACCTCGACGTGGTATTCGGAGATTTGGCCGAGGCGGCAAGTTATCTCCGCGCTTCATCGGACCCTTCCAGATTCTCAGCAGGATTGGCGAGGTGGCTTATCGCCTGGCTCTACCACCTCAGTTGCACCGGGTGCACGACGTCTTCCACGTATCCCAGCTGAGGAGATACGTGCACAACCTGACGCACATCATTGACCATGGGGAGCTTGACGTTGACGATGGGGCGACTTTTACGGAGGTCCCGGTGGAGATAGAGGATCGACAGGAGCGGGTCCTGCGTGGGCGATCGATTCCTCTTGTGCGCATCAGATGGCAGCACGGGAATCTCCAGGAGAGCACATGGGAGCGGGAGGCTCAGATGCGTGCTCAGTACCCTCATTTGTTTCCCTAGTTTTTGTTGTATCTTTACGGGGACGTAAAGCCCTGAGGTGGGAGTAATGTAAAGACCCGTAAAATTCAAGGGAAATTTTTTTCTTAATTTTCTTTAGAATTTTACAAGAGCGCGGTTTCAGACGGCACCTGATTCCGAGGCCCGGAGCGCCCGGAATTAATTTCCGAAGTTTGACTCGGGTACGTTCAGTAAACGAACGAGCGGGAATTCCTAACTTTTGATCCGGTGCTCGGAATTGAAATCCGAGGGCACCGATGAACTCGCAGCGCCGATATTCTCTTAATGAGACCTTATCGGGAGTTGCGTTTGTTGCGGGTTGAAAGTTACGTTTTGGGGTTTTTCAGTTAAGTTAAATAAAATTTGTGTAAGACAAATTTTATTTTAACTTATTTAAAAACCTACCAAAGGAGGTTGGGAGTGGGACCCACACCCACTTAACCTCCCTTGGGAGGATTAAGTGTGGTGGGGCCCACACGAAACCCCCCTTTTTCATTTCAAATCCTCCCAACTCCTTTAACGCCTCTTTTAATGGCTTAGGTTACCCTTAATTAATTTTTGGGAGTTAACTCTTTTGAATTTCAAACATTTGAAATTCTTTTGAGTTATGTGTTAATAAAATAAGATGTAATCTTATTTGTTTATGGGTTGTTGGTTTATTCCCTTGAGAGCTTTTGAGAGCTCCTCTTCATCTTCTCCGGCGAAGAACGTCTTCATCCTCAAAGAAGAACGACAACACTTCGTCAAGGATCATCGACTCGGCGACCCGATATCTTCGGACCTCTTCTTCCTCCCCGAACCTTCTTCGTCGGCAATCGAAGATCCGCCAACGACGTGTCTCTTCGGACATCACACTTCGTCAACGGAATCGACGAACGACGACCGCGACGCCCGACCTCCGCGACGCCGTCTTCCGCGGGACGTAGTCGATTCTTCGAATCTTAAACCCGAGGTAGGGGTTGTCGTTTCCTTTTGGTTTTCTTACTTTATTCTTGATCGTGATTATATCAAGACTAACGTGTGACTTGATTTATTTTAAGTTGCGTCTTTAATTTTAACGTGAGGGGGGCCGGACCGCACGAACACGGCCGAACCCCCCCTCCATCGTTCTTGTTTAATTATTTTGCGGAGGAAAGCAAGTGGCGTGGTGTCGTCGCACCACGCGGATGAACGTGCGAAAATCTTATGCGATGCCGTCGCACGCACCTTTGAAGAAACAACAAGAACACGACGCCGTCGCGCCACGATGAATAATATCAAAGCACGGCGAAGGGACGCGGTGCCGTCGCACCGCGCCGGATGACGAACGCCGCGGCCGGTTCCGGGCCGCGGCGGGACGAGAAGACCGCGGCCGGTTCCGGGCCGCGGCGGGACGAGGAGACCGCGGCCGGTTCCGGGCCGCGGCGGAATTAAAGACCGGCGGCCGGGCCGCCGGCGTCGGAAGTCGAGGGCAGGACCGGAATTTCCGGTCCCGTTGGTAAAAACCGGCCGGCCAGCGGGCCGGCCGGATATCATAAAAACCGGGGGAATAAATCCCCCGGCCGGTTCATCAAACCCCCCTCTTAATGAGGGGGGCGGTTCATTAAAGGAGGGGGGGGGCAACAGCCCCCCCGGTTTGTCCAGCCGGCCCCCACTTGCGGGGGCCGTTTTTTTTTTTTGCAAAGGCACGGCTCAAAGCCGTGCCGCCTTGACAAAGCAGCGGGGGCAATCAAGCCCCCCGCGTGCCACCCGCGTGCGCCGCGGCCCGCTGCCGCCACCGCGGCCCGCCGCCGCCGCGCCGCCGCGCCGCCGCCGCCGCCGCCGCGCCGTCGCGCCGCCCCCGGGGGGGGGGGGGGGGGGGGGTCGGGCCGGGTCGGCCCGGACCCGGACCCCCCCGTTTCGGACCAGTTTCGGTTTTTGGCTCATAACTTGAGCCTCGGACCTCCGAATGACGAACCGTCTGCGGCAACGCGATCCTTGGATCGAGACGGTCGTTTCGATATATCGCACTCAAGGTTTCGGTTTACTTTGAGTTCGGCCGGGTTGGTTCGTTCACGAAACCAACCGGGCTTTCGGAGCGGAAACGCTCATATCTTGAGCTACGGACGTCCGATTGACGTGCCGTCAGTCGCGTAGTGTTCCTCTTAGTGAGACGGATCTTTTGGCATACTCCGCCCGAGGTTTGGACGCAGGTGGAGTACGGTCGGGTTGGTTTTGCCTTAAAAACCAACCGGGCCCCGGAGACGAAAATGCCAATAACTCTCAGACCGGGCGTTCGATCGACGCGCCGTCTGTTGCGTTGAGTTCCTGTTGACGATACGGAACTTTTGGATACATCAACTTCGGTCTTCGTGACAGTTGATGTATCAGCCTCTCGGCTCGTGGAGCGGACCCTCCGTACGAGCTTGCTGTGTGCGGGAACCCTAGTGCTGGCTGCGACTGTTCTACTGCTACGACTACTACTGTGACAGCGACGACGACAGTACAGAGATCCTGTGTGGATTCGACGATGACAGTACAGAGATCCTGTGTGGATTCGACGACGACGACTACAACACTCAGCGATCCTGCGTGGATCAGTGCTACAGGTTCTGTGTGAGCCCGATCCTGTGTGGGTCCTTGCGCTCAGCGGTTCTGTGTGAGCCAGCGCCTACAGGTTCTGTGTGAGCCCGATCCTGTGTGGGTCTTCTGCGGGGGTTAGTTACCTATCGATCCTTCGTGGGTCCGACGACTTAGATGGATCAGTGATCATCTTTATCGTCCTTGAAGAAGTATACCTGTGCGAGCTGAATCCTGTTGTTTTCCTGTGGGGTTTGTGTTGTGCAATCCTGTGAGGATTATATTTTGCTTTCCTATGTGGAATATGTATACTTTCCTGCGTGGACTGAGTTGTACTTGGGCTCGGAGGTTGGAGCGTATTTTAAATAACGACTTAGGTATATGTATGGGCATATACCTAAGCAGTGTCGGTTGTTACTTCGTGATTGTACTTTTCTTCGTGGTTTATCCTTTGTGGATTTGAGAGACCTTCAGGGGTCTCGGGGTCCCTACTGAGTAGCTTATACTCACCCCTGCACGGGCTTCGCCCGCACTACGTTGTGTTGGTTGCAGACGACGGACAGCGTTGACCTTAGCTGAGGCTTGCAGAGCGGGTCGGTACCCGGAGGTGGACCACTGGGCGGGACGTGCTCGGAGCGGACGACGGGACCCGTGTAGCAGAGGAGCTATCTGTACCCACCCTTCAGGTGGGATTTCCGGTGGACAGCTCGGAGTTGCGGCCTTTACTTTTCAGTTGCTGTTTTTCCCTTTTCGAGTTGTACTTTACTTTCAGTTTGGGTTTGTATACTGGCCCATTTACTTTTCCGCATTTTCAGTTGTACTCTGTTTGCTTAGTGTTTACTTTCCGCTTGTTTACTCTGTGGTGTGTGTTTACTTTTCAAAGGCAATGCCTTCCCTTTTTATCGGGATTTACGCCTTAGTGCTAGTCGCCAGCCCCTGGCCTATGGAAGGCGGGCTTGGGGTAGTCACGGCACGGACCCCGAGGGCGGGTCGTGACAGTTTATGAAAATAATGGTAATTAAATGAGAACCATGATATGATTGGATTAATGCTCTAAGTGCATGGGATGGATTTAGGAATAGAAATATGAATTATAAAAGCATGTCGGATTATGATGAAATGAAATAATAAAACCAAAATTTGTAGTGGGATTAATTAATGGTTGGTAATTGATAATTTCTAAATGAATAAAATTAATGATGTTGAATCTTGATGTTTACACGCATGTATGAGATCTTGTTTCTTAGACCTTAGTGATGGCAACTGATTATCTTATGGGACAATAACTACAATTGAGTCTAAGGATAGGTAGTTACCCTTACTTGGTCATGTGATGTACTATTCATTATATTTTCTAATTTCATATGCTCCACCACCTGAGTTGGGTGGGCAACCAACGCCCATTTTTTTTGGGTTTTGGGTGTTTTCCCTAACATCCTGGTTGGTGAGGGAATAAATAGCTGATTTCTACCTATTCTCCACTCTCCCTTTAGAAATAACATGATGTTTAGGCATATCTAGGCTATAATATATTAGGGTAGAATACACATGTTTACACGGGCTGTGATGAATCTCAGTTTTACTATACATGTGTGTGCAGGAAGTAACGACTTGAGGTTATAACTCATACATGTATTCTAGTTGTAGCGATTGTAGTTACTATAGGTGTACTTGCATAGACTGTGATGGATTGAGGTACAATGAATGATTCATAGGGTGTAGTGGCATCCAAACTTACTCTTGGTTATGTATATGGTGAGATGCGAAACACCCCGACCCAAATCACCTAGTTTGGGTCGTACACTACTGGAAATCTAAGCAATACCAATAGTTTTGGAAAACCATTAATATAGGTATGTACATGGCCACTTATACAAATGGTTTGACCAAGTATAGTTAATTTTTCTAGACAACCATACCAATGTTTTGGGAAAACCATTGGTATAGGTAATTTTTCTGGATACCTATACCAATGGTTTGGACAAAACCGTTGGTATAGATAATTTTTTTGGTCACCTATACCAATGGTTTGGTCAAACCATTGGTATAAGTGATGTAATTATTTATGTATAATATTAATAATAATAGATACTTCAATTTAAAATTATTCACACACACACACACATATGAGTATATAATATATCGTAGGATAGTGGTAAAGTTGTTGGAATATAAGCGAGAGGTTGTGGGATGAATACCTAATACTGGATTTTTTTTCAACATAGGACCTATACCAATGGTTTGACCAAACTATCAGTATAGGCCTTTCCTTTGAAATTGCATATACCAATGGTTTGAGAACTGTTAGTATAACTATTATATACCAAAGGTTTGGTCAAACTGTTGATATAGGTATATACTGATGGATAATCACCCAACGATCATCCAAACCATTGGTATAAGCTATACCAATGGTTTAGGGGACTATACCAACATTTATAAATCATTAGTATATCATTTTTTCCCGTAATGGTAGGGTCACATGACCGCATACGTACCTCCCTATATGCAAGAGACTGCCGACTAGTGGTGAGAGCTCGAGTGACAATGTGGGGAGACTATGCCCCTAGTGGCAGATAAAAAACAATCATAAACATAGTGAAAGCAATAATAAATAAATACATAAATAATAACAATGGAAATACACTGTAAGTAACAAGGGAAAACAATATCCATGCTATAACAAGATATCATACAATAGTTTTATATAAAGTCAACAGGATCCCCACATGTAGTGGATTAATGTGTGAGAATAAATAAAGGATAACACTACTGAAAATCCGGCCTTCAGCGGCCGCTCAGCGACCGCCATTGGCGGTCGCTGTTGCCTCGTCGCTAGAGGCTTTCAGCGACCGCCAAGCGGTCGCTGCAGCCCCTCTGCCGGGCAGCCTATAGCGACCGCCTATGGCGGTCGCTAGTCTAAATTTTTTTTTTTAATTTTTTTTATTGAATTGAATATATAAATATATAAATATATATATAAATATTCATATATATACTATTAAATACAATATTTTAAATATATATATATATATATATATAATATTTTAAATGTTTTAATATATATATAATATATATATAATATCAAATCATTGTGCTATAATAATTTAAAAACTTCGATTCAAGAAATAATCTCATTTCAGGTCTTTCGGAGCACGTTTGCTCCGAATGGGACCGTCGCACGCCGTTTTGGTGTTTTATGGCGCCGGAAACGCGTTTCCGGCCGCCGCGGTCAAACGGCACCTCCGAATGAGGTTCCTTCTGGCCGACCATTTCACAATTCACGCCCCGGATGTTGTCGTACGGTTTTGTGGCATTCGGAGGTCGTTCGGGTGGTTTTGACCCCCCAACGCGCCATTTCAGCGCGCGCCGCGTTGCTGAAAAGGACACAATCGGACGTGTCGCGCGCACCGCACGTCCGATGGACGTGCGGCCTCCTCCTGCATCTCAGGAATAATATTTCTATCGTTCCCGTGCGGTTTCAGGTCGTTCGGAGCACGTTTTCTCCGAATTGGACCGCCGCACGCCGTTTTGGTGTTTTAGGGCGCCGGAAACACGTTTCCAGCCGCCGCGGTCAAACGACACCTCCGAATGAGGTTTCGTCTGGCCAACCATTTCAAAATTCACGCCCCGGATGTTTTCGTACGGTTTCGTGGCATTCGGAGGTCGTTCGGGTGGTTTTGACCCCCAACGCGCCATTTCAGCGCGCGCCGCGCTGCTGAAAAGGACACAATCGGACGTGCTGCGCGCACCGCACGTCCGCTGGACGTGCTGCCTCCTCCTGCATCTCAGGAATAATATTTCTATCATTCCCGTGCGGTTTCAGGTCTTTCGGAGCACGTTTGCTCCGAATGGGACCGCCACACGCCGTTTTGGTGTTTAATGGCGCCCGAAACGCGTTTCCGTCCGCCGCGGTCACACAGCACCTCTGAATAAGGTTCCGTCTGACAGACCATTTCACAATTCACGCCCCGGATGTTTTCTTACGGTTTCGTGGCATTCGGAGGTCGTTCGGGTGGTTTTGACCCCCCAACGCGCCATTTCAGCGCGCGTCGCGCTGCTGAAAAGGACACAATCGGACGTGCCGCGCGCACCGCACGTCCGCTGGATGTGATGCCTCCTCCTGCATCTCAGGAATAATATTTATATCGTTCCTGTGCGGTTTCAGGTCTTTCGGAGCACGTTTGCTACGAATGGGACCGCCGCACACCGTTTTGGTGTTTTATGGCGCCAGAAACGCGTTTCAGGCCGCCACGGTCACATGACACCTCCGAATGAGGTTCCGTCTGGCCGACCATTTCACAATTCACGCCCCGGATATTGTCGTACGGTTTCGTGTCATTCGGAGGTCGTTCGGGTGGTTTTGACCCCCCAACGCGCCATTTCAGCGCGCGCCGCGCTGCTGAAAAGGACACAATCGGACGTGCCGCGCGCACCGCACATCCGATGGACGTGCGGCCTCCTCCTGCATCTCAGGAATAATATTTCTATCGTTCCCGTGCGGTTTCAGGTCGTTCGGAGCACGTTTGCTCCGAATTGGACCGCCGCACACCGTTTTGGTGTTTTATGGCGCCGGAAACGCGTTTCCGGATGCCGCGGTCACACGGCACCTCCGAATGAGGTGCCATCTGGCCGAACATTTCACAATTCACGCCCCGGATATTTTCATACAGTTTTGTGGCATTCAGAGGTCGTTTGGGTGGTTTTGACCCCCCAACGCGCCATTTCAGCGCGCGCCGCGCTGCTGAAAAGGACACAATCGGACGTACCGCACGCACCGCACGTCCGATGGACGTGCGGCCTCCTCCTGCATCTCAGGAATAATATTTCTATCGTTCCCGTGTGGTTTCAGGTCGTTCGGAGCACGTTTGCTCCAAATTGGACCGCCGCACGCCGTTTTGGTGTTTAATGGCGCCCGAAACGCGTTTCCGGCCGCCGCGGTCACACGACACCTCCGAATGAGGTGCCGTCTGGCCGTCCATTTCACAATTCACGCCCCGGATGTTGTCGTACGGTTTCGTGGCATTCGGAGGTCGTTCGGGTGGTTTTGACCCCCCAACGCGCCATTTCAGCGCGCGCCGCGCTGCTGAAAAGGACACAATCGGACGTGCCACGCGCACCGCACGTCCGCTGGACGTGCTGCCTCCTCCTTCATCTTAGGAATAATATTTCTATCGTTCCCGTGCGGTTTCAGGTCTTTCGGAGCACGTTTGCTCCGAATGGGACCGCCGCACGCCGTTTTGGTGTTTATTGGCGCCCGAAACACGTTTCCGTCCGCCGCGGTCACACGACACCTCGGAATGAGGTGCCGTCTGGCCGACCATTTCACAATTCATTTTCCGGATGTTGTCGTACGGTTTCGTGGCATTCGGAGGTCGTTCGGGTGGTTTTGACCCCACAACGCGCCATTTCAGCGCGCGCCGCGCTGCTGAAAAGGACACAATCGGACGTGCCGCGCGCACCGCATGTCCGCTGGACGTGATGCCTCCTCCTGCATCTCAGGAATAATATTTCTATCATTCCCGTGCGGTTTCAGGTCTTTCGAAGCACGTTTGCTCCGAATGGGACCGCCGCACGCCGTTTTGGTGTTTTAGGGCGCCGGAAACGCGTTTCCGGCCGCCGTGGTCACACGACACCTCTGAATGAGGTGCCGTATGGCCGACCATTTCACAATTCACGCCCCGTATGTTGACGTACGGTTTCGTGGCATTCGGAGGTCGTTCGGGTGGTTTTGACCCCCCAACGCGCCATTTCAGCGCGCGCCGCGCTGCTGAAAAGGAAACAATCGGACGTGCCGCGCGCACCGCACGTCCGATGGATGTGCGGCCTCCTCCTGCATCTCAGGAATAATATTTCTATCGTTCCCGTGCGGTTTCAGGTCTTTCGGAGCACGTTTGCTCCGAATTGGACCGCCGCACGCCGTTTTGGTGTTTTATGGCGCCGTAAACGCATTTCCGGCCTCCGCGGTCACACGACACCTCCGAATGAGGTGCCGTCTGGCCGACCATTTCAAAATTCATGCCCCGGATATTTTCGTACGGTTTCGTGGCATTCGGAGGTCGTTCGGGTGGTTTTGACCCCCCAACACGCCATTTCAGCGCGCGCCGCGCTGCTGAAAAGGACACAATCGGACGTGCCGCGCGCACCGCACGTCCGCTGGACGTGATGCCTCCTCCTGCATCTCAGGAATAATATTTCTATTGTTCCCGTGCGGTTTCAGGTCTTTCGGAGCACGTTTGCTCCGAATGGGACCGCCACACGCCGTTTTGGTGTTTTATGGCGCCGGAAACGCATTTCCGGCCGCCGCGGTCAAATGGCATCTCCGAATGAGGTGACGTCTGGACGACCATTTCACAATTCACGCCCTGGATGTTGTCGTACGGTTTCGTGACATTCGGAGGTCGTTCGGGTGGTTTTGACCCCCCAACGCGCCATTTCAGCGCGCGACGCACTGCTGAAAAGGACACAATCGGACGTGCCGCACGCACCGCACGTCCGCTAGACGTGCTGCCTCCTCCTGCATCTCAGGAATAATATTTATATCGTTCCCGTGCGGTTTCAGGTCTTTCGGAGCACGTTTGCTCGGAATGGGACCGCCGCACGCCGTTTTGGTGTTTAATGGCGCCCGAAACGCGTTTCCGGCCGCCGCGGTCACACGGCACCTCCGAATGAGGTGCCGTCTGGCCGACCATTTCACAATTCACGGCCCGGATGTTGTCGTACGGTTTCGTGGCATTCGGAGGTCGTTCGTGTGGTTTTGACCCCCCAACGAGCCATTTCAGTGCGCGCCGCGCTGCTGAAAAGGACACAATCGGACGTGCCGCGCGCACCGCACGTCCGCTGGACGTGCTGCCTCCTCCTGCATCTCAGGAATAATATTTCTATCGTTCCCATGCGGTTTAGGGTCTTTCGGAGCACGTTTACTCCGAATGGGACCGCCGCACACCGTTTTGGTGTTTTATGGCGCCGGAAACGCGTTTCCGGCCTCTGCGGTCACATGGAACCTCCGAATGAGGTTCCGTATGGCCGACCATTTCAAAATTCACGCCCCGGATATTGTCGTACGGTTTCGTGGCATTCGGAGGTCGTTCGAGTGGTTTTGACCCCCCAACGCGCCATTTCAGCGCGCGCCGCGCTGCTGAAAAGGACACAATCGGACGTGCCGCGCGCACCGCACGTCCGATGGACGTGCGGCCTCCTCCTGCATCTCAGGAATAATATTTATATCGTTCCCGTGCGGTTTCAGGTCGTTCGGAGCACGTTTGCTCCGAATTGGACCGCCGCACGCCGTTTTGGTGTTTAATGGCGCCGGAAACGCGTTTCCGGCCGCCGCGGTCACACGGCACCTCCGAATGAGGGGCCGTCTGGCCGAACATTTCACAATTCACACACCGGATGTTATCGTACGGTTTCGTGGCATTCAGAGGTCGTTCGGGTGGTTTTGACCCCCCAACGCGCCATTTCAGCGCGCGCCGCGCTGCTGAAAAGGACATAATCGGACGTGCCGCGCGCACCGCACGTCCGATGGACATGCGGCCTCCTCCTGCATCTCAGGAATAATATTTTTATCGTTCCCGTGCGGTTTCAGGTCGTTCGGAGCACGTTTGCTCCGAATGGGACCGCCGCACGCCGTTTTGGTGTTTTTGGGCGCCGGAAACGCGTTTCCGGCCGCCGCGGTCAAACGGCACCTCTGAATGAGGTGCCGTCTGGCCGAACATTTCACAATTCACGCCCCGGATGTTGTCGTACGGTTTCGTGGCATTCGGAGGTCGTTCGGGTGGTTTTGACCCCCCAATGCGCCATTTCAGCGCGCGCCGCGCTGCTGAAAAAGACACAATCGGACGTGCCGCGCGGGGGGGCTGTACGGGGGTGCGGGGGGCTGTACGGGGGTGCGGGGGGCTGTACCGGGGTGCGGGGGGGGGGGGGGGGGGGCTGTACGGTGGTGTCGGGGGGCTGTACGGGGGTGGCGGGGGGCTGTACGGGGGTGCGGGGGGCTGTACGGGGGTGGCAGGGGGCAGTACGGGGGTGCAGGGGGTGTACGGGGGTGCGGGGGGGCTGTACGGGGGTGCGGGGGGGCTGTACGGGGGTGCGGGGGGCTGTACGGGGGTGCGGGGGGGGGGGGGGGGGGCTGTACGGTGGTGTCGGGGGGCTCTACGGGGGTGCGGGGGGCTGTACAGGGGTGGCGGGGGGCAGTACGGGTGTGCGGGGGGTTGTACGGGGTTGCGGGGGGGGGGGGGGGGGCTGTACGGGGGTGCGGGGGGCTGTACGGGGGTGGCAGGGGGCAGTACGGGGGTGCGGGGGGTTGTACGGGGGTGCGGGGGGCTATACGGGGGTGCGAGGGGCTGTACGGGGGTGCGGGGGGGGGGGGGGGGGGCTGTACGGGGGTGCGGGGGGGGGGGGGGGGCTGTACGGGGGTGCGGGGGGGGGGGGGGGGCTGTACGGGGGTGCGGGGGGGGGGGGGGGGTGTGCGGTGGTGTCAGGGGGCTGTACGGGAGTGCGGGGGGCTGTACGGGGGTGGCGGGGGGCAGTACGGGGGTGCAAGGGGTTGTACGGGGGTGCGGGGGGGCTGTACGGGGGTGCGGGGGGGGGGGGGGGGGCTGTACGGGGGTGCGGGGGGCTCTCCGGGGGTGCAAAGGCCATCCCATTGATTACAAAAGTGAAAAATAAAAGTGATAACATCTAATTAATACATATTTCTTTTATCGATACCATACAGAAATTTATAAAAAATATATTGGATAATAGATAATCTATAATATCAGATTTATTGATCTGTTGGAATTAGTTCAACTTTTTCAAATGTAGAATCATTCAAGATTATCTGATCAAAAACTCAATATGTGTATAAAATATTTAAAAGACCACATGGATGGTAATAATGCATTACTTAAATGAATAAATATAGTACATCAATGTCAACCCTACCAGTAAAAACAAAAAACATATCTCGTGAATATATGGTGCGTCACGCGTTGTCATCACTGCTACCTCCTTCTGGTGGGCCAGGTGCCTACAACAAATAAACATTATAAATATTTTAATAACAAAAATAATTTAAATTAAATAAATAAATACAGTATATACCTGCGTCGTATGATCCCCTGTACCATCAGCTCGACGCACATATTCCCGCAGTGCTCTAACCTCAGCTGTCAATTGCGCATTTGTCTCCTCGGAAGCGCGCAACCGTGCCTCAAAATCTGACATCTGTTGTGTCATATGAGCAATAGCAGGACCGACAATCGCAGCGCGTGACACTACAGAACGAGGAATCCCTTCTCCATAGGTCAAACTATAGCCATGTCCGTCCCGACCAATAATGCGATGAAAGATCTCATCCCGTCGCATGGGAAGCTGTCGCTGGTCCTCTGGCAGATGTTCTAACTCAGCTTCAAATTAAGCCTGTGAAATATTTAAATATATATAAATATATATATGTTAATATATAGATTTATGTAATTATTGGTAAGTACAGACACTTACTATCAATGCTGCAACCTCTGGATCATTGCGATCACGAGTCCTTATCCACACCGACATTTTATCAGTTGCTGCACCTTGCCCTCGCAACTGTATATTAAAAGAATATAAACACAAAACCATATTAATTAATAAATTAAAAAATGAATAATATATACCTCATGTCGGATCTGAGACACGTGGCGAGTCCCGAGCCTGTGAGCTGGTCCCTGCAACGCTCGATTCTCCGAATGGCGTGTTGACACCTCCTACATTCAATTCATTCAAATTTCAAACAAATCACATATTCTTGAAAATATATATACAGCAAAATAATTAATATACAAACCGCAACACCCTCAGTAGACCAATATGCAACCAAGTCATGCCACTGAGCCGGGAGGACACCTCTCGGGACTTTTTCCAAAATGTCAAGGGCACCCACATTTGGTACCCAGTGGTCCCTCTTCACTTTGCCTTTATAATCTTTCCACATCTTACGGAATTTTCTCATACACACGGGCCGAAACTCTTCAGGGCATACTTTCAAATTTTTCTATAAAGAAAATAATCAAACATATTAGTATTCTTTATAAATAGAAAATAAAGTAAAATTATTTTCTTACCTGAACCTCCCTCCATAGACGATCTAATGTGTCCTGAGGGATAGAAGCCCAATCACGCGTGGTCAATGGAAATCGATGTGGGTCACGTGTGATATGACCCAGCTGACGAATAAATGCCGGGGCATTCGGTCCCACGGGATGAAATACCTCATCAAATGAAACATCTATCATCGTGTCGGAATTCCATGATAATATGCCACGACCAGGGCCTCTCCTGCGAGAGGAAGAAGCAGCCGAGTCTGATCCTGTTGAAAACAATTTTATATATAAATTGACAAATGTTATATATATATATATATATATATGTCAATTACATAAAAAATATAGACAATGACATTCAAACATACCTCGACCCTGAGACGTAGATGCCTCAGATGGATGATGTGGATCTTCTGCCTCTTCCCCTGACATGTCTGCAGTCATAGAAAATATCAGTAATGAGTCCAAAGTGTTTAAAAGATAATGTAACTCAAAAGCTCATGTTACCTGATTGAGCTACAAACCTGAAAGGGAGGGGAGCCGAAGGCGGTGCTGCGAGGGAGAGGAGGCAGCGAAGGGGAGCCGGAGCCAAAGGCGGTGCGGCAAGGGAGGGGACGGGCGGCGGCGGCGGCGGGAGCTGGAGGAGAGGAGGCGGTGAGGGGACGGGGGACGGGCAGCGAGGGGGGGGGGGGTGTCCGGGGTCGGGGGGGGGGGGTGTCTGAGGTGCGGGGAGGGGTGTCCGGGGTGTCGGGGGCCTGTCAGGGGTGCGGGCAGGGGTGTTCAGGGTGCGGGGGTGTCCGAGGTGGGGGGGGGGGGGCTGTTTGGGGTGCAGGGGGGCTGTCGGGGTGCGGGGTGGGGTGTCCGGGGTGCGGGGGGGGGGGGGGGGGCTGTCCGGGTTCGGAGGGGGGGGTGTCCGAGTGCGGGGGGGGGGGGGGGGGGCTGTCCGGGGTGCAGGGAGGCGTCCGAGGTGCGGGGGGCGGTCCGGAGTGCGCGGGGGGGGGGGGGGGGGCTGTCCGGGGTGCGGGGAGGCATCCGGGGTGCGGGGGGCGGTCCGGAGTGCGCAGGGGGGGGGGATTTCCGGGGTGTGGGGAGGCGTCCGGGGTGCGGGGGGCGGTCCAGAGTGCGTGGGGGGGGGGGGTTTCCGGGGTGCGGGTGCCGTCCGGGGTGGGGGGGGGGAGGGACGAGAGGCCGGAGGGCGGCGGCCGGAGGCCCGAGGGCGGTGGCCGGAGGCCCGAGGGCGGAGGGCGGCGGCCGGAGGCCGGAGGGCGGGCGGCGGGGGAGGGCGGGCGGCGGGGGAGGGCGGGCGGCGGGGGAGGGCGGGCGGCGGGGGAGGGGAGGGCGGCGAGGGAGGGCGGCGAGGGAGGGAGGGGGTTAGGGCGGCGAGGGAGATCGAGGTCGAGGGGGCGCGGGGGGGGGGGGGCAGAAGCCCCCCGTTTTTTTTATGTAGGTTAGCGACCGCCATTGGTGGTCGCTATTGGTTAGCTATAGCGACCGCCAATGGCGGTTGCCCGAGTCTGGGGGGCTTCAATGCCCCCTTTTCTAGTAGTGTAAGAAAATAAATGAGGCATGACAACTAAAGATCTCATAGTCTATCTTAACATCACCCTGATCCACCCTGTTCCTCTTGCACAACTATCCAACATAGACCCCTTTCCCTTCGTTGGATCCTTGAACAAAATTCTATACACATACCAATATGTAAATTCAAGGTGTGAGAATAAAAATATTAGGACACCATTAACACATCCTTAATATAAGTGTAATATGTATATGAAAAGGTGTATGCAATGACTGTAATAAAATCATAATAAACACACAATTGGCCAAGTCATCATGCTTTAACCAGGCAGCTATCAACCCAATTCTACCTTCTTTGGCCCCATGCTAGAAGAAACACCATCTCAATTAATTTCATAATTTGAGCAAGGTCACATAATTCATTCCATGAATCAACTATCTCACCGATGGATAACCACTACATAATCTGAATATGGTTGTATAATTCATCCGATGACTCAACTGTCTCACTGATGGATAACCATAATACAATTAGAATAATGTTACACATATAATTCCATGAATCAACCATCTCACTGATGGATAACCGCAATATATCAGAATAAGGTTATGCATATCATCCCATGACTCAACCATCTCATCAATGGATAACTACAATATAATTAGCAAAAGTTGCACATGACATCATACCAACCAAAATCAGAGCTCTCACTGAGCTACACATGCACCCAAATGCTAATCAAATCACATAGTAGGGTTATCATGATGCTACACATGCACCTACATGCTAATCAGATCTCATAATAGAGTTATCATAAGGCCACACATGCACCCACATTCTAATCAAATCACATAACAGAATGATCACAAGTCTATACACACATGAACATGTAATTCACATCATATATCTTTATATAAAATCCATGACACGTAAAATACTTCCTACCTTAAGTATAACATATCTCAATTTCCAAGAATCACCACCTAAAATGAGACCCTACACCAAATCCCTTGGATCAACCCCCAATTCATCACAATAGGGTTCTAGAATGAAGAATCAAGAAGAAAGATGCATTTAAGGCTAATATATTCTTATAATCACCAATATAGGACCACTAAAATGAACATGTAATGATCCGTGTTTTGAACCGGATGAAAAAACCAAAGGAATTTTATTTTTTGTGTTTACTAGGATGGGATGAATTTAAAATAGAGCTTCAGAATGTAGTTCTGAGAGTTGGGACCTTTCAAAGTGATGTTTTTGGTATTAGGTAAAGGCCAGAGAAGTTTCTATAGTGAATTGGGGAGTTTAGGGAGCGCCATACCTGAAACATCAAAGTTTTAAAGGACCTGCAGAGGGCACACAGTTTGTCTGAAACCATGTGGCATATAGCAGGAAACTGTGTGGCTTATTGCAGGTGTACATAGGTTGTCGCACGAGATGTGGATGGTTTCCAAACCGTGTGCTTAGCCCGTATGGTTAGTGGCATGGGTATTAGTTCAACATTGTTCACCACACGATTGGTGCATGATTTCCAAACTATGTAGTTAGCATGTGCGGGATGTACCAGGTGCCTAGTAGAGGGCGCACAGTTTTCCAAACCATGAGGCCCAAACCATGCGTGATAACCTCTTTAAAAAATTGAATTATTTTAAATTAAGTTAAAAAAAACCTATCTCTCCACATCCTATTGTGATGCACCCCTTGGGGGGCTCCCCTTTGGTCGCACGTGCGACCCCACTACCCAGGTCATGCTTATTTCTCCAATTCAACCTAGATTTCCACTAGTTCTTCATATGATACTTCAATTTGAGTATCATCCTCCCTTCTCCTTCCCCTTTTCAGTCGATTTTTAGTCACTCCATTGACTGGTGAGGTTTGGACAAACTATAGGGTTGGGGCTAACCAAATTTTTTATTTCTTCTCCAGTATTAGGGCATGCAAATGGTCTCCCAAGGCGTCTTCTTGCATGTTCCAGCATCCGACATCGAAGGCGGGGCAGATGGGTTCGATTTGGATCACTGCCATCAATTTAAGGTAAGGGTTTTCATTCTTTCTTGTTGTTTCTCCTTTTGATTGTTGGGGGTTTTGTAATTTTTGAGTCTCGAGTATATTTTGTAGTGGGTTTTGATCATATTTGAAGGCACACACACATATACTTAGGTATATATATATATATATATATATCTTCAATATATGTATTCCATAATGATGTGGGGAATATATGCATCGGGTTAAGGAATATATATATGAATGTATGTGCATGCAAGTGTGGAGCAGTTTCGAGTGGTCGCAGGTAAAATTGTCAAGTTCTGAGTGTTCGTCTTGGTTCATCTTTGAGGTAGGATCCCTTTCCTTGCCCTTTAATTTTATCAATGCATTAATTAATTGATTATCACACCCTTATTATATTTTAATTAATGCAGTTTGATTTATATTAAATGCTTCCTTTGATAAATTTATTGAAATGATTAAAGGTGATAAATGATTTTTTGATAAGAAATGTTATGATTTTATAATAAAACCCCTACATCAGAGATGTGCTACCTTCATGCTAAAAAGTAATGAGTAGAATTTTATGCTCATATTATTTCATTGATTTTTCTTATGATTTGAATCTATGTTTGATAAATGGAATGTTTAGGTGTTGGGACCCTTTTTAGTTTCAATTGCCAAAGTGGGAATATGCCTTTTTTCCATGACACTTCTCCTTTACACTTGATCCCTTGAAATGTAGTTGACATGTCTTAGTGAGCTAAATGGTTTGATTAAAGCAAATGGAAAGGGTAGAATGGGTTAATAAAGATGGTACCATTATTTAAGGGAAATGAACACAAACCTTTCCTTTGGCACTTATACTTTTAATCAATTTTCCATGCTTAGGTAAATTTAGTGAGATGACCTTGAGTAAGATGACCCACACCAAATGGAATTAATTGTGTTAAATGGATCAAATGAAATGGATCCTTTAAATAGAATTGAACATGGCTATTGAAATTCATAAGAGGCATAACCTTATGAATTAAATTATAAATGTAAAT
Organism: Viscum album; assembly: GCA_963277665.1. Classification (NCBI taxonomy): domain Eukaryota; kingdom Viridiplantae; phylum Streptophyta; class Magnoliopsida; order Santalales; family Viscaceae; genus Viscum; species Viscum album. The sequence continues at coordinate 5,708 of CAUJRU010003765.1, read as the reverse complement.
GAAGGTTTTATGAATGTGATAAAACCCTTATATGGGTTGATAAATGACATGCATGAGAGGTCTATGACTCATGTAGTGAATTGTGTATGAATGTGACCAAGCCTATGATAATTTTTTAATTTAAATGATTGAGAGGTGTTTCCTTGAGTATATTTTTGAATATGCCTACTTATATGGTTTAATAAGAGCATGAGAGGGTTATGACTCATGCTGTATAATATAAATGGAATGGGATAATGGGATGCATGAGAGGTTAATTACCCATGCATTATATATTATTAATGATTACGCCATGTAGGATGTAGAGCCAAGGTATTGTGCACTACTAGAAAAATGATCTATAACCACAGTTTAAATGATCAGTGGCTATAGGTAAGATATAACTACACCCAAATAGATGAGCGTGGAAATAGGTTATCTGAATTTTATTTTGATTGGGCTTTCCTCCCCCTCCCACAACTTCTCCCTCCTACAACTCCCCCCTGCATCACAATTCCTCCTCCCTCTCCATCCTCACCATTCCTCCTCCCCTACTCCCCTCAGGATTCCTCCTCCCCCCCTATCCATTCCTCCTCCTCCCATCCTCCCCTAATTATTCCTCCTCCCATCATGATTTATCCTCCCCCTTGAGCTCCGACGTAGCCAGCAAACCTCCCCACCGGCTCTGATGTGGTTCTGACGCCTCCCTACCGATGCAGCTCTAGAACTGACAGCCCACCCCCCATTGAAATGACCTACCCACCTCCCTGCAGTCACCTCACCCCCCTGTCGACGCTACTCCAAGGCTTCCTCCCCACCACCTCCTCTGGAACACCTCCAACGTGACGATTTGAGGTAGGAATCTTCATCTATTACCTTTATTATTACTCTGATTTTATCCTCTATAATTTTAATGGTTCCCATTAAGGTTTTAAGTGCAGATTCCACTATAACATGATGTAATTGACCAGGAATCTTGATTATTTACCATGGATTAGAGATTAGATGTCTTGTGATGCAGAACGCATGCCCTCACTAATCATTTTGGAGATGGTATGAGGCCTAATGTATTTGTTTTTAATTTTTAGTTAAATTGATTGGAATTTCCTAGTAATCAAGTGTTTCTTGTTAGGGATTTTTCCTAGATTAATTTCATGGGTATATTTTAGGCCTCTTTTAGGCAGTTGGTTGTGGTTTCAGAATTTGGAATCACCACAATAATCTTTTAGGAATTTATTCTATTTAACTATTTTTAAATAATTAATTATAAATTTTTATAATTAATTTTTTCTATTTCATGACATGAGATAAGTTCCTGGATGTTTTTTGATCATAGGTTCAGGTTTTTAGCTTTAGCGTTTTCATCATAGGGTAGGTTGGGTGTTGTATATTTGTTATATTTCCCTAATTGATAGTTGTTTATTAATTTATTTAGTTATTAAATGACTATTGGTTTTCTGGGAGCCCCTTGAGAACCTTTGTGGGTCATCTTTGAGAAGTGAGGGTCTTGGGTGTCTCACAGAGGGGTTTTGTTCATAAACCCTCTCTCTTGGTTTTTGATTCAAGATAAAACCTCACATGCTCTTATGTTATGAATAAGGGTAGGAAAGGGGAGAAACATGGATATACTTATTTCCTTGGGATTTGAGTTTGGACCTATGAGTGGTCTATCCATGGTGCTTTCTATACAGGGTGTGGTGTTAGAACCCTCAAGTAGTTAGAGGCATTTTGTGAGATGATTTGTTTTAGTCTAGGTTATATGGGAGGTTCCCATCAAGTTTTTGGATCTAGAACCCTCACAATGAGTAGTGTATACAGAGGTTTTCTATAAAGGTTTTTGTTTGAGAGTTCGTCAAATGGAGGTGTGGTGTGAGACCCAAGTGGGTGTTGTGCATTTTTTGGACAACTTGCCATAGGTGATGTAAAGGGTATTCTTTTGATGTTCATAGGAACTTTCCTTGGGCAGTACAAGGGGTGTAGCTTTAGGTGTTTTTACATCTCCTAGAAGGCAGGAAAAAGTATTATTTTTTATGTTTCTTGGATGTTTGGACCAATTTCTTAGTATTTGAGTTGTTAAAGTTTTGGAACTTATTGCTGGAGGTTTAATCCAATTGGAACCTTTAGGTTGGGCTGACACCACAGGGTGTTGGTTAAGGCTGGGTGTAACTGATATTAGGTTTTAGATGGGTCCGAGCAAACCTTGAGGAATTTCTTATGGGTGTGGTGTTTCTTTATAATTCCCTTGTGGGTGAGGTGATGATTGTGGATGGGTTAGTTTTCAGAGTTGCCAGATGAGGTTTACCTATCTAGATTGGATCATGATTTGATAGACGTGATCTAGGGTACCATGGGTGTCCCATGTTTTATTAACCCGAAGAGGGTAAGTGTTGATTTAATCATTGGTGTCTTTGGGTGTTACCTTATAACCTAGAGTTTCGAAATGTGAGCATATTGTGGATATTTTTTTAATGTTTTGTTCATGAATTTGATTGAATAGTGTTTTATACCTTATAATAAATATGGTTGAGGAATTTCCCTGCTCAGGTACTAGAAATAGGATGATAACTTTGGGATATTACTAGATCTGGATTTGGCCCTGAGATTGATATGATGTTTTCTTTTATTGGCATGTTAGTTGTGTTAGACAGGTCCTAGGGATCTAATGGGTGATCTGAATCAGTGTACCCCCTGGTTTAGAATTACAAAATGGATATAGGGTCAGTGGGAATGGATTTTTAGAACTCACTGATAGTAGTCCTGGATGCTGAGCACTACCATCATGAAATCTTCTTCTCATCCATATATTTGAAGTGTCAAATTTATCCACTTGTGGGATAAAGATAGAATCACATGATATTCTTGGAAAACAGAATTGAGATATTCAACTATAAGTCTATGAGGCAAAAACCTTTATAGAAACAAGAGTTTATAAACAAAGTGATCAATGCAGTACATAAATCAATGAGCATGTGATTCCAATATAAAAATTAATATTGGGGTTGTTCAACATAACCTCAATGACCAATTAGAATTAGGTTGTCTAGATTTTGAGATTCCATACAGTTTTTCATTATTGAAAACATTAATTTATGCTTTTCACCCCTTGAGGGATGGTCTCACTTTCTTCATCATGGAAAATCTAACTTCAATGGTATTCTAGGAAGGATACTTCATTCTTATTATACCCAAATAATACAACAGTCATCCATCTCCCCAATTGTTTTATTTAATTCCCTATAGGAAAGTATACATAAAATGAATGAGAATAAAGAGGTGATACCTTTCCACTAGTTTTTTCAGGTTGTAAATTTTTCTTACTAAGAGTATTCCTACTTCTAATAAAACTACTTCTATTCTTCTCAGGTCTGCTCCCCCTTTTTTCATCACAGTTCTGGTGAAATGACATGTTGTACCAGTACTCAAAATATTTATACCCAAAACTTCTAAAAAAATATTAATATCCCTTGAAACTTGATCTTCCTTTATATTGATGATTTTGTTTATAAAATTCTGCTTATTTTTCAGGCATCCTCCAACATTTATTTTCCCATTTCCTTGAGATTTTTCCATTATCAAGTCATCCATAGGAGGAAAATTTTTACACCATTCATCATCCTAAAAATATTCAAATTATGTTTCATAATATTTATAATTAAAGGAAATAGATTTAGTATCACATGAGAATTTAGAAAAATGTTGTACCTTTTTCACGGGGCTGGTTTTATCATCATCCTTAGATGGTTCATCTTGAATATCCACCACATTTTCATATACTTATATCATATTCTTTAAGGTGTTTCCAGATTTAAGATACCTAGATTATGCCTCACAAAGTTCTTTTTATTTACCAACCAATTTTGTATTAAGATATTCTGGTATCTTGTCTTATTATACACATTTAATCATGGACATTTTTATCTCTTCTATGAGATCATTCTACTTCACATTTATACTTATTTTCTTCTTTTCTAATAGTTTTACTTTCTTCTAATATATGTAATTATGGTCAAAGTAATAAATAAAATCATCTTTTAGAATATATTCTGTATAACCATCCCCTTCTTCTTCTTGTTAACTACTTGTAATGTCTATTCATATCTTAACCTTATAGGTATATATGTATATTAATGGAAAATTCTATTTTCTTAGTTTTTATGGATATGATTATGTTTTTTGATTTTTCCTGCTGTTATTAGAGAAAGTTGGGGGGCTGGTGCGGGGGGGGGGGGGGGTGTTGGTGCAGGGGTGTGTGTGGTGGGTGGGGGTGGGGTTGGGGGGATTGGTGGTTGGGGGGTTGGTGTAGGGGGGAGGGGGTTGATGTAGGGCTGGTGGGGGTGGGTGGGTTGGTGGGGGGGGGGTTGGAATTCATATACAATATTATTATTTTCACTTGATTCTACTCATGTCCTAGAGTGAGATTGGTTCAAAGCGATGGGGTGTTGGTGGGGTTATATCAATTGGATGTTTTATGTAGAGTGAAATTCTATATCTTTGAGGCTTATTTTTATCTTTGATATAATCACACTGATGGATTGTAGGTGGAAAATATCAATATTTTATTCTTTTATATGAGTAGCATTGACTCTCTAAGATTTTATGAATTTTATAATAGGAGAATTATTTTCTCTGGTTGTGGTGGTAGATAGATTATAGGAGCATTATAACAGTTTATCCAACCACATAATCCTTATAGTACTCCATCTTGATTCATGTATGATGCACCCAGTTTGTGCATGCTATTTTGCTTATATATTTTTCATATATCTGACCATACTAATTAGTTTTATGGTATCTTTTAATTCTTACCAGGTGCATGTCAGTATTGGAAACTCATGTTATAATAGTGGAGTTGTAAAATTCATGAATTCAGTTATCTAGACCGGACGAAACCCCTAGGTATGCACTTGGACTTTATAGTTCATTCATTTACTTTAAAAATTGTTCATCATCACATGTTATATTATTTCTTTTCTCACTAATCATGTTCCTCCCAATTCAGTTTTTAGGTTCAATTAATGATGATTCGTCAGATCACTGGAATTTTCTTGAAGTCTCTCGGGACCTGTTCCTGTGTGTTGCAGCAATCTTCATTGAAGGCGAAGCGGTTCAGGTTGATTTGGTTTGCTGCCAATGGTTTAAGGTGAGTTTTTCCTTCGTTCTTCAATATATCTTAGTTTATAATTGGGGTTTTTGTAATTTTAGAGCCTTTGGTAATTTTATCATAGCATTTTGATCTTCCTTGAGGCGGTTTCAAGTCACCAGAGTCAAAGGCAACTCACTGCATATGCATAGGTAAGCATGTATATAATAAGTTCTCCCGTTATATGTATATCCGCCCATGGAAGCATGATTGAATATAAGGGGCTAGGTTTGCTTATGTATATATATGTAAAATGCATACATGTGTGGGTGATAATGGGATTATGCATGTGACAATATATATAAGGATCCTCTTGTGCATGTTCAAGGCCATGCAGACATGTACATAGGGGTTAGGGCGTCCTTATGTATATGCAAAGGTGTATATGCCCGGACGATGGATGGAGCAGCTTAGAGTTGTCACAAATAAAAGTGTCAAGCGCTGAGTGTGTCTTGACTCCTTTAAGGTAGGGTCCCTCTCCTACCCTTCAAGAATGTTTTAAATTTCATTTAGTTATCTTCTTAATTCTGATTGTTTATATTAAATTGAAATTCTTGATCAAGTGTTAGTTAAGATAATTGTTTCGTTT